>JAVQKG010384460.1:0-18383 GCA_036025885.1 Hypseleotris bucephala | reverse complement strand
GACCTGGTTTTGTCTTGGTTTAATTTCAGCTAAAATTTTGTTTAGGCCTGGTTTAGACATTACTCCTGGTTAAAAAAAAATAATTCTAAATCTGACTTACTAGTAGTTTACAATTTTTAGACTTGGTTTAGATAATTCTGGCTTACAACCTTTAAGTTCTAGTTTAGTCCTTTCTTAGTACCTGTTAAGTCTTGGTTTGAACCAGTAGTTTAGTTTATACTGTACATGTTGACATATTGGCTCTGACATAGACATTAACACCCTGCTTAGTCATAGTTAGGCTCTAATTTAGTCCTACCTTAGACCCAGTTTAGTTCTGGTTTAGAATCATTTTAGACCTATTTTAGTTAAAACCCAGTTCTGTCTTGCTTAAGTTCTAATTTAGTCCTGGTTTAGACCCAGTTAAGTCCTGGTTTAGACCCCTTTAGCCCTGGTTTAGCCCTCGTTTAGTTCTGCTTCCTATTTTTATATTAGTTCTGGCTTTGTCATAGTTAACACCCTCTTAAATCATGGTTAAGTTCTAATTTAGACCCAGTTAAGTCCTTGTTTAAACCTGCTACTAAATTCATCTTGGTTTTGTCATGTTTTAGTTCAATTTAGACCTTGTTTTGTCTAAGCTTAGTTCTAAATTGGTTTAGAATCTGCATTAGTTGGGCCCATTCCACTCATTTGCAACACAGTTCTGACCCTATGCACTACACAAATCCAAGGTCAGCCGTCTAAACACATTACAAGGTGAATATAGAGTGTTAGCAGAAGTCATGTGGTTCTCTCTTGGGACTGAGACAAAGGCACATCATTAACCTTCATTTGATTTGATTGTGCAGTCACAAGATCGGGTGTGGTGTAAGGGTACATTACTTTGACAATAAAACGAAAAGACAGCATAGGGAAAGAACAAGTGTGGGTGAGTACAATATGGAATCCAAAATAAAATAAAAAAGGTCTCCATCAAAAATAAACATTATAATTGACTTTCTCCAGTCTACTTTTTGAGTATAATAATAATAATCCATACTTCTTATAGCACCCACATTCATTCATATGCAATGCAGGCTAAGTGTCTTGCCCAACAACAGTATGCACTTGGGCAGAGATTTGAACCAGCTACCCTCCGGTTGCAGGGCGAGCGCTTACCCTGTGTGCCACTGCCGCTCCATATGTTTGCTGTAGTTAGTAATCTTGACTATGAGGTTGTGGGTTTAATTTTTGCAAGGGCCTCTGATCACTACAAAATAGACCCTTTTCAGTTTGTAAACACAACAGTACTCATTCTTTAAAGTATATTCATTTCAATGGGGAAATGTGGGAAATGTTTCAGTTTCTCCATTGAAAATACACAACAACTTGTTGTATTTCCCGAGTAGACTTTCTAGAGTGTGACATAAACAGAAGAATGCTGTTATAGACCCTTTAAAATGGAATGTTCAAAATTACAGAATGGGGGCTTCTGGAGCAAAAGTGAGTTAACTTTACAAAAAAGTAGGATTTGTGGCGAGGGGCTCCTGTCAAGAATTTGACCTCCAGCCAAAAGTCTAACTGTATACAAATGTGTACATAAACATACAATGTGAGGTACATTCACTATGTTTCCTAACCTGGCTCTGACATCACCTACATGTAGCAGAATGGTGGTCAATTGCCAAAGTTGTCGAAATTTAAGATATTTGGTGGTTAATGCTAATTTCTCAATTGAAATATATTATGATTTTGCCTCCAGTTGCATCTATTCCGGAATTTACAATGTTTTGTTTGCAAACTTTTAAGGGGTCTTTACTGTAGGGTATATAAAGTGTCTTGCCCAATGATACCCCAGCAGTATGATGTAGCCAGGAATCTTCTGATTAATTGACAGCTTGCTATCGCTCCCGCTGTTGTCCCATTTGAAAACACTGTACCCTCTAATCGTCCTAATGCGTGCCTTCTGTATTGGCCCGGCTATTAACCATCTGCTAGAATCGGACCCAAGAAATGTGCGCAGTCTGCCATATTTGAAGTTTTAGTGGTGGCATGTACCTGCCAACACATATACATAATGGATGATAGTGAGTGTGCCAACCTACCAGCTGGACACATTGAAACTATACACACATGCCCACAGACAGACTGCAGCATATGTTTGGGCCTCTGCATCATATAGAAACTCTGACACAGCCTCTTAGACCTGGTTTAGTTCTAGTTTAGTTCTGGTTTATTTTAGACCTGGTTTAGTTCTAGTTTAGTCCTGGTCAGGGGTTACGTTAACCGAGAATTCTCCGTCATTGACGGAATATTTTTAGCTTTGACGGGAAATTCTGAAGGCTGTCCGTCATTTTGACGGATTCAAAATAAGACAGTGAACTTGCATTGTAAATCTCCTGTAGTCATTGCTTTCTCGCTGCTAATAACTTTCTACACAACCTCTAAACTAATGAGAAATAAATAGTGATCTGCGTTTTCTCTTTTTCATCTCCCAACACCACCTTCACCTGTTCTCATGTAGTGCACGCTCCCAGCTTGGCTCCGCTCGTCTCCGCTATCACAGGCACAGCTATGTCGGTTTCAGAAGGATCACGAGCAGAATTCAGTGACATACGCAGCACCACGGAGCTAAATAAAAGGAGAAGCGGTGCTGGATAGCGGAGCAAAGGCACTTGTGTTTCCGTGTTGTATGGAGGGAAGTCTATCCGTGGCAGTAATATCAGCAATGACGGACTACTGCAGAGGAATCAATTTACAAAATGACAAACTAAGGCATTATTGAACGTGTTTAAATTAAACATTAAATTTTAATAAACATTGAAATAATTGCATTGAACGAATTTAGTTTCCCTTGTGATAAAATAGCATATTAATTGAAGAAAATGGTTAATATAGAGCTCATAGAGTGACGGATAAAAATAGGTCATCATGACTGAATTTTCTGAAACCTGTCCGTCAAAATGACGGACTGTAATTAACTCTAGCGTAACCTCTGGTCCTGGTATATTTTAGACCTGGTTTAGTTCTATTTTATCCTGGCTTATTTTAGACCTGGTTTAGTTCTAGTTTGTTCCTAGCTTAGTACTAGTTTAGACCCTTATGCTGCGTTCACACTGGACACAAAATGAGCGTCATTTTCACCTGTTTAGCTGCGAAATTTCGCTGTTTAGCCAGGGAAGATTCGCTTTTTCGCCGGGTAATTGACGCTTGTTTCGCCGGGCGATTTTCACTTGTTGCATCGGACGAAATTCTCCTCCTAGCTTCTGGCAAAGCCATATGTCAGCAGTCAGAGGGGCTGCTTGCCCCGCTGTCACTCTACCGCTACACAGCTTTAGCTGATAGCAAAAGGGCTATACTGACTTGCTAGCACTAAAAACCAGTGTATAATAAAGTTATTATCCTCCTCAGAGCCTTTCCTGTTGATAATCTCATCCCATTTGTGTTTATGATCTTTATTTGTATGTTTGGTACTTATGTGATACGTGGAGGGGCAATCACGGATGTTTGCTGCTCGTACAAGTAACAAAAACACTTCAGTCACACATAAGTATCTAATTACTTATTACACTACTTCTGGAGACTCCACAATAGATATGTTTAGTATTCCTGTCACTTTAAACCAACAATGTGTTTAAATGGCCCTGGCTACAACACCACGTAACTTCTCCCAAAAGCAGGCTTCGCCGGAGATGAAGTTTCGCTTGTGTTGCTGGGCAAATAAAACACCTGTTTTGCCTTGTCACTTCGCTGGGCAAAATCTCGCCCTTTTGCTTCGCAGGTCTTTTTGTCGCACGAGAACGCGCCTCTACATAGACTTTTCATTGAAATCAGTCGCTCTGGTCGCTCTGGTCACTCTGGTCACGTCCGGTATGAACACAGCATATGGTGGAGTTTCTACATAATATACAAACTTTGACCTGTAGAGATAGAAGTGGCCTTTATCTGGTGTGATGCATTAAACCATTTTCCTCCCCCACCTTTAGGCCCCCAGGGTACACCCGGAGAGCTGACACAGACCTGCTGACAAATGTTGGTCACTGTTTTAAAGAATGCACCGAGGGGATTGTGGTTTTAGGGCCTTTTAAAGAAGTGACAGTAAGAAGAATAGAGGTAATATATTTTGGTGTCAGGAAGGAGAACTTTAAGAATTGATGGGATTTGGAAGAATTAAACAACAAAAATGTAACAAAACAAATATGATAACTTTTTGTAGCTTACTCGCATAGTTAGAATGAAAGATTTTTACATTGTACTTTGAAAAGGACTGTCAATCATTCATTTTCACATTTATTCACAAGTGCAAGTGAATGTCACCAATGATGTTATTATAAATAGCATACTGAAGATACACTTGAACGTGAAAGTAGGATTATATATTTAATCATTTACATATGAACCCAATGAATGACTGGCTTAAATAAGTGATACTTCTTGGATATGTTTCTAAGATTTATTGTGTTTTTCAGAAAGGATAACATAAACTTGCCCCTCAATTAAAATAATTATTTTTTATATTTTTAGACTATAAGCGTATATGTATTTATATAAGCCCACAGATAGCCAGCACCAGGGAATATACAATTACTCAAATGTGTGAATGAATCAAAACACAACTTTATAGGTTTAGGTGGTGTTAGTGGTGCAGTGGTTGCCTTACAGCAAGAAGGTCCCGGGTTCGAGTCCCGAACCAGGTACCAGGGCCTTTCTGTGTGGAGTTTGCATGTTTCTCCCCGTGTCTGGGTAGGTACTCGATTTTCCCCATCAATCCAAAACATGCACCATAGGTTAATCCTCCAGCTATAGCTATATCCTGACCAAGATCCTGGCTCAGATCTGGAGATGGGTCCCTGGGCACTGCACTGAGTCTGCCGTTTCTTCTTTCTGCCGAAGTTAGTCTGGAACACCTCCCATAGCCGGCTTCTTCCACGTACCGGACCAATCACAGCACCTGAAATGCCTTAGTCAAAACAAACAGGATGGCGGCCACATTGGAGCGTTTAATAGATATGTGGTTAAAAGCGCAGCAACTGACAGCCCTAAAAGCATTGTTGACAGTGGTAAGCCTGCTTTTACGTCCGCTGTTTCTCTGATTGGTTAATTTTGTGCCTGTTAGTCCCGACTGTAAACGTCCGTCTATGGGAATGGTTCCAGACTAACGTCACAATAGAGAAGAGAAGGCAAAAATGATTCTGGCTGGCCAGGTTAGCTCGCTGCCCACTGCTCCAGACAGGTTTCCCAAGTGGCACTGAGGGTTGGGTCATATGCAAAGGACAAATTTCCCTACAGGGATCAATAAAAGTGTAACCTTAACCTTAATATGTTTTTAATGTGGGAACAACATAATATGTGGGGAAAAAAGCAGATTTTGTGGAATATTGGCCCTAATTTGACTTCTACCAATCCCATGACTCTGGCTTAGTTAGCTCAAATGGACTTTTAAGAGTTCCTGTCTCCATGCTGCGTCCTTGTAATTATCCTTCATTCTCTCCTGCTAAAGACTGTTTTACTGCTCACATTAGCACAGTTATTTAGCATGGAACAGCATTTTGATTATACTCTCCAATTAGGATCACTTGTAAGCCCCTGACCTCCATGAGTGTGATGAGATGCTCCATAAAACAGATGTGATACAGGGCAATGTGCTGTATACAGTCTGGTCTATTATAAAAGTCATTAGTTTACTGGAATGGCTGGAATAGCTCCAAGATTTTGAAGAAGGATTATTTATGAACAGAGTTGAAGAGATAGTGGTAACTTCGCACAAGAAAGGTATTAGAAGACAGCGAGGTCTGAATATTGGCTAGGGGAAAGAGGCTGGAGTGAAAGAGGAGTCAAAGAAGCTGTGTTTGTTAAAAAATGTCGTCCCTCTCTTAACCGAGGAGGTGGTTTCAGTATAATCTCTCACCCATTTACAGCAGCATCATAAAGGACTTACCAAGTAAACAAGTAGTTTCTACCAGGAGAATGGCAGTTTCACCTGGCCTATTCAGACCTGAAACTGTTCTGTTTCACATACTAATGACTCTCACCCCAGCAGCTGAGACCTCATGACACTAACGACCCGAAACTAACTTAGCCCTTTAATCCTTCAGAGACCAATAAGAGCAGGTTCAGGTTTAAGCCATCCCACTCAGGAATAGAATATATAGCTCAAATCTCACCAGTTAACTTTTAAAAAGGGCTCTTGGAAAGAGAGTCGAAACGTCTTCAACTCTAAACCCAAGTCTAGATGACTGATTTGAACTTTCTTCAACTTTGATAAAACCAGAACATTTAACATGGTGACAATTAAACCAGGAACTAAAACAGGGTTAAAGAATTGCAAAACTAGATTTAATCCAGGACCAAACCAAGTAAACTGGCAACTGGTGTTCTAGTAGTTTAGTTCTGGCTTATTTTAGACCTGATTTAGTTGAAAATGTTGTTAATAGAAATTTTATCAAATAGATTATTGAGTTTTGTATTTTGAAAAAGAATTCAGATTTGGGGGGGAAATTTTCGGATATTGAAGTGGGCCACGGCAGTCTTGACTTTGGGAATGCATGCTCTATTGAAAGAAGTGGGATTATGGCTTATGTAAAAGTCCTATACTTTTGTGCATATTTTACAGCCTATTTATGATACATTTAGTTACCATTTTACATTTTGAAACTTCTGACACAATATTTATCCAGACCACTCTTAAACTAACTATGGCATTGTATCCCCACTCTCCCATGTTTAATTGTATCTAGCATTGAAATTATCCTAGTGGACATTTCACACTCCATAAGTTTGCCCTTACAACGGCTGTGTTTACCTTTTGCTGTTTTTATGGAGCGAGGGTTCGATGGCCGCGGCTAATGCCTTGCTTTGGGGACTAATGGCCTTTTAAGTGTGTTCCTCTCGCTTCAATGAAATGTGAACGCAATAGAGCTAGTATCATTGACGTAGCAACTGCTTTGGTATGTCACAGAGCTCTTATGTTTAATGTAGAAGATCTTAAAGTAATGGGGATAATGCATTGAATTCCTCGACAGGTTGTAGAGCCCACTTCAGTACAGCTCATGTAAAGATATTGTCTCTGTATGTCAAGCAGGATTGGGGTTTTTCAAGTGGAGATAGGAGACAGGTTTTGAATGTGATCCTATCCAGGTAACAATGACAGATGTCCTACTGTATATAGTCTGCTTATGTGAAGTGCATATATAATGCTCTATTGAAAGAAGTGGGATTATGGCTTATTTAAAAGTCCTATATTGTGCTTTTGTGCATATTTCACAGTCTATGTTTTATATGTTTAGTCTTGGTATGGTCCTGGATTAAATTTAGTTTAGCATTTCAGCGTCCCCATGTTGCTATTTTTTTTTAAGTGAAGGCCAACCGCCAACTCAGTTTATTACTATTTTTTAAAAGATATTTTTGGCCATTTTCTGGCTTTATTGACATGACAGTAGACAGACAGGAAATCAGGGAGAAGAGTGGGGAGTGACATTTGGCAAACTGTCGGATTCAAACTTACAACACCAGGACAAGCACTGTAGGCTATGTATATGGGCCACATGCTCTACCAACTGAGCTAAACATCTAAGCTAAAAGGCTTGTTGTTGTCGGCAAAGCTAAAGCCCGCCCACTCACATTAATACTGCCATGTGATTTGTCCAAATGACCAGTGGTGTTGATCAGATGCATTGAGGTGAAAAAGAGTTTAGAAGAGATTTAGACGTTGAAATGTAAAATCATGACATTATTAAAAAATAAACTAAACTGTTTAAAAAAGGCTGTAAAACCCCTACAATCTACATTATGTCATTGATGTGAAAAATGAATGTACAAAAATACACTGATTCTCTCTGGATGAGCTGAAGAGAGGATGTGGAGACTTCCTCTGTGTGTGTCTCCTTTAGCTCTGAGATATACTCCAGTCTGTAGAACATCTGCTCAGTGTGCTGTGAGCTGCTGTCCTCTGTAGAAGAGACCCACATGTACTGCTGTAGGAGAGGCCCCTGGACCACTGCCCACCACACACACACACACACCTACACAAACAAACACACACACACACACACACAGACACCTACACATACACACACCTACACACACATATACACACAACCAAACACACAAATACACACAAACAAACACACACACGCACACATACACACACACACATACACACACACACACACACACATACACGCACACACACACACATCTACACACATGCACACACACACACACACACACACACACACGCACACATACACACACACACACACACACACACACACACACATCTACACACATGCACACACACACATACACACATACACACTATGGGGCCCCCAGCTGGACAGAAGTGGAAGATGGGGTCATGATCTTACTGTGTGCTGTTTGTTTTCATTAACATTGGTTTGTGCAAAAACTACTGCACGGATTTGGATGAAATTGAGAGAAGGTCAGGAATGACACATAAGAAGTGATTCCATTTCAGGACTGATCTAGATTACGTCTGGATTAAGGAATTTTTCAAAGAATGGCACCTTTTCTTGGCTCTGATGGCCCTGGTATGAGAGAGTATATCCTGCAGTCACAGAAAAGGAAGATAGTTCTGTTGTCAGCTTAATTTTATATTTGGTTTGAGTCATTCAGTCAGTATTAATAAACTGCATTATTTACTTAAAGTATGTCCTGTGCCTGAGTACTGCTTGTGCCAGTGCCAATACCGATCCCAGTATCTTGGCTCTGTGGATCAACCGATACCCACCAATACTAAGGCAAAAACAAAAGGCATGAACATTTTCTTTCCTAACATTACATTCTGCCCTTCAGAGTTCAACACATGAATCTGGAACCGCTCCCATAGAGAATGTCTGAAAGAGGAGAGAGCTGATTGGCTGAAGCACAAGGAACTGCTTAATTAATTTAATCATTTAAGGGTGTTTTTTATGTTTTTGTAAAACTATAGCAGCATACATTAAGTTTCTCAGCGTCTCCATGTTGCTAATACGTTTTGCTAAAAGGCTTGTTGTTGTCAACGCTAAAGTCAGACAGATTGAATAGGAGCGGTACTAGATGGACCTTTGTGAATATGAAAATCCAGCATACAGTGCAAGGTTAACTACAGTCTCCTCCAGTGCTTTCACGTTCCAGTCTGCAGAGAACTGTCAATGCCAGAAACATGTAGCGACTGTAGCATATTTGGCTGCGGTGGTGAGGCACGGGCTAGCTTCCAGCGCTAATGGATAGATGTAAAAGTGTCCTTTTCTCTCCACTGACAGGAGGGTTCTGGGTTCAAACACTGTTAATATATGTCTGCTGATGAGTGGGTTAGCTCATCTGATGATAGCTTAAGGTGACCAGATGCCCCTCATTAATGGGGACAGTCTCAGTTTCTGGCTCTTTGTCTCATGTCCCAACAAATATCTGATGGGACACTCAACCCTTCTCCCAGATGTCTCTGTTTTGACCATAACACACTTTTGCCAAGAACATTTCAATCCCAAAATTCATGTATTTACCTGTAATGGTTTTTATATATGCCAATATGTTCAGACTTCAGGCTTACATTATGTGCTTTGCAGGGGAGAAGATTTTATGGGTTTCTGGGCTTTTTTATCGAGCCAAGCCGATACTAAAATGTGACGTCAACAGTATTTGGCTTCGTTGTCTGCAGCATTTTCTGTGTCTGCTTTTGAGTGAGTAACAGCCACAAAGCCAGAAAAAAATACTGTTGCCTCTAGCCCCTCCAATGAGTTTTTATAGTTGAAGGTTTATTTAGTATTACATACCAAAACTAATGGAAAACAAACCAAACCGAGAAAAAAACAAGCCAAGTAGTCGAGTCAAGTAGAGCCAGTGGAAAAGCACCATAAATGTCCCCTTGTAAATGAATAAATGAGAGTGAATGACTGTCTATGTGTCAGCCCTGCGAATGTAAATCTGCCTCTGTCACTCCACACTCCAGACTAGGGCTGCAACTAACGATTAATTTGCTAATCTAGTGCTAGTCTGTCAATTCTTTTTTTGATTATTCAATTAATCAGTGGATAGCAAAAACTGCGTAAATATGAGATTTTTTTTTTTTTTTACAAATTTTGAAGCAGATGAAGCTAAATCTCTTCCCCCTGAAGACTTCTGGATAGACCACATTTACACAAAGACGGTTTTTCATCTTAAATGCAAAATCTATATATTTCTTGTCCTGTTTTGGCCTAATTACTGCTCTGTGTGGATTGTTCTCTCTGCAAATGTCATGTTTTAGAGTCTGCACATTCCCGTTAACGATTATTCGATTACTAAATTAGTTGATGTTTATTTCAATAATCAATTAATCTGATTAGTTGTTTCAGCCCTATCCCACCATCCACAAGGTCAGAGGAGATTTATGTGTGCTCTGAGGAGAATGAACAGCACACAGCGATCCAGGCCAAACCATGCGTCCCATCACATTGATTTGCTAAGCACCTGGAAAGAGCATGGTCAGACAGTGGCATTTGGGGCTGATTGAGACAGATTTGCCCCCGATGGAGGCCTCTCACTGGGGTGATGGCCATGTGTGTGCGTGTGTATCCACAATGCCTACAGAGTGAGGACATGTGCGAGTACAGAACCAACGGAAGGAGTACAATTCGTCAAAGTGAGGTCAATTTGAGGTGTGTGTGTGTAGACAAGAGTAATGCTTGACTTGACTGTGTTAGTCAAAGCAGTTACACGTGTCGTTCTGTCAATGTAAACTGTGTACATCTGGGAGAGGCTAACACAGCTCATCAGTCAAGCTTATGTGGTAAAGGAAAGTCAGCAGAAGTGGGTAGAAATGAGTTAAACTACCTTTATTAGGGTAACTTTGAATTAAATTGCAATGGGATCACACTACACAATTAAATGAAAAGTTGGTTTCAAATAAAAATGTTGTGCCTGCTTGTTGCATCCAGATGTGTTAAGGAAATTTGATACAATATAGAACTTCAAATAACTTTAATAGTAGGTTCTGAGCAAGTAAATCTAACTGTGATCTGCTATTTTACATCACAGTGTTCTGTTAGTATCTATCAACAAAATGGCTTTGTTTCTAACAATCTGGTTGAAAGAGGCGTGGCTGCCAGTCTGCAACTGTGACTACCAACAAACACCAATCAGACAACCACATTTTTTCATTGGTAATGTGGGTTAAGTGTCTTGCGTAGGAACACTTAACCTCAGATGGGGATTTGAACCGGTGACCTTTTGGTTGCGGGTTCAAGTGCTTATAAATCACTTGAACCAATTCAAAAAGCTTTTTATGAATGAATGAATGAATGATTTTATTTTTGGTAATTTCAAAAATTAGTAGAATGAGCTAAAATATACAGTACTCTATGTTATCATGTCTATAGCTTTGATCCTAGCTGCCTCCACTTCCCGCTGTTCCCTATGTAAGCGCTGTTTGCCGGGGGAGGGGGGTGCTTGTTTTCTCCGCCAGCGCCTCTGGGCATCTCTCAGCGCCCGAGCGGGGATGCTTAACTACAAAGAACACAGGGAGGCTTTGTTTCTACCACAACCATCACATGTCTGGATTAGACCATGTAGCGCGTAATAGGCTGCCTTACTTTCAACACACTTATGAAATCTTAATGGCGGAGTATAGTTATTTTTTATGCTGTTTATTCGTACAAAGCAAAAAAAAAAAGGTTTGAAAATGCGTGTGTGTATTGAGTGGTATGGATATTTGCCTGTGATATCATTTCACTGTAACGTTGGTGCTCCTCACTTCCAGCTAAAAGGTTATGGGTTCAGGTGAATAAATAGAAGATCTATCAATGTGTATATCCTCCCTGTGCAAACATGGGTTTTCTCTATGGACAACTGCATACTCTAAATTGCCTCCTAATTACCTCTGCCAAGGAGGTAATGTTTTTGGTAGCGTCTCCTCATCTGTAAGTGACATTTCTCAAAAACTAAAGAACGGATTTGGATTCAATTTTCAGAGAAAGTCAGGAATGACACAAGGAACGGTTGATTTTATTTTGGTCGTACTCTGAATATTTGTGATCAGAATTATGGTCTGGATCCAGGATTTTTTCAAAACAGCTGCCTTGGCGGAGGTCTCCAAGTGCTTTCTAGTTTTGTTTTGTTTGTCACATCTGCACTGTTTTTTATGTTATTAGAATTCGATTTATGGCTAATATCTGGCCTTAATTTTGTTGACAATATTAGATCATTATTTTGGGGATTATTTTGAGAATATGGATAGCTTAAAGGTGTAGTCTGTAACTTCCCTAAAATAAAATAAAAAGTTCAAAATAAATAATGAAAAACTGACCCAGTTATATGACGTAAAGTAGGGTGTCTGTAATCAGTTGAGGACAGGGGAGGGGCTAAAAGGAAACTCAAATATGATTGGTCAAAGTAGTACCCCACCAACTGTAAATTGATGTTGTTGTAGAGGCCAGGGGAGGGACTAAATAAATATGACAGATTACCTACTTTACATCATAGAACAGGGTCAGATTAAGCATTTCTTACATTTCTAAACTTTTTTTTTATTTTAGCAAAGTTAAACACTACAACTTTAACTTACTTTTGCCTCCAGTTGCTTCCATTTCAGAATATTGAACATTGATATGACAGACATTTTAAAGAGTCTCTAAGAGTGCTCTGACCTGTGTCGTTGTGGACACTGCCTCTCCCGTTCTTCACGTCCACGACCCATGTGGCCTCCTGACCTCCAGGACCATCCCTCACCTTAAAGGCGAACACTCCTCCAATCTTCTTCACAAACTGCTCCCCTTCCTGTACTCATAACAGACACACGCGCACACACACAAATGCACGCACACACACACACACACACAGACACACACACAGACACACATTAGACACCATCACCACCAGGATTTATCCATGTCAGACAGAGGTGGGTAGTGATCAGTTACATTTACACTTTTGAATAAATTGTACAAGTAACTTACTGCACCATACGTTTTACTTGAGTAATAATATATAAGTAAGAGTACTTTTACCCTCCTCTGTTTGTTTTGTAATATTAGCTCAATGTTGTGAAAATGTGAGATGATGAGGAAATGTTGTTCCTTGTGCCTTGATTTTCCAAAATATTACCTTTTTTAGTTTGTTTGAAAATATAGAAATCTGTTTTGTTTTTTTGGTCAGATTACAACAAAATTAAAGAAATAATTTAACAGTACGTTCAAACTTTTTTACTCTTATCTGAGTAATTATTTTGATCAGTACTTTTAACGTATACTTTTACTTGAAAGTAACTGTACTCTTACTTGAGTAAAATTATGGGCTACTCTATCCACCTCTGATGCCAGAACAAAGCTATAGCTGAAAGGGAAAGCTTAGGTTCAGTATAATGTCTCTATGATGTTTGAATGAGAAGGTACTACCACCTTCTGGTGATGAGGGTGTATGACCTCCTGTGCACATGCATATCTGGACCCACTCCAAGAGTTAGGCAATAACTCCTTAAAATGTTCCTTAATTGGGTTGCCAGAATTAGAGAAAAAACTTTTTTGCTCAAAATAATGTGCGCAAAATGTGCACAAATGGACTACTAACACTGAAGTCACAGGCATACAGCCCATACAGCCCATACAGCCCATACAGCCCATACTGGTGATGCACATCGGTACTGGACGATATTCATACAAGGCACAAGGCTGACTAATATTGGTATGGGCTTAGACCAATATTATTACAAACTGTTGAATTTTTAATTAGGGATGAGACAATAAACTTATACAATAATCAAACTTAATAATTATATAGTGGGCTTTATTTTGTTATCAGGATAATTGTTATTTGCAATAATCGTCATTTATTTAGCCACCAAAATATTGGTATCAGAATCGCTATCGGATATTTGAGTTAGAAACACAAGTGCAGTTTGTTGAAGCAGGTGCACAACAACACACTCTGAACTAGTGCAAAGGTCAAAGCTCACATACACATCCTGCTGAAGCTGGTTTACACAAGTGAGAGTACAGGTTAAACATATATCACTTTAAAAGGTCCTACATTGTTCGTAACCATGTTCTAATGTTGTCTCTACCTCAAACACTCACAAAGACATGGTTTGTTTCATTCAGGCATGTTTGAGTTTTACGTTGAGCATTAGTCCACTCCAGGAGCTGAAAAAAGGGATTATGAAGTGATGTAACAAATAGTGGCAAATCACTCCTCTCTAGGAACCTGCTCCTGCACTATCAACAAATGCACTCAGGGAGGCATTGTTGTTACCACCATTTAACAACATATATGACTGGAGAAGAGGCTTGTTCAGCTGTAAAGACTTTGTTTCAAGTTAAAAAAAGTGGTTGGTGATTTTTTTTAAAAACCCCTGAAAATTCAAACATTAAAAACAGCTTGTTTAGATCATTGCTGGGTGTTACAAATTGGTCATCTAAATGTGTCCAAAATTTACTTTTAAATGTGTACAAAAAAGGAATAGCCTAAGCCTACTGTGCATGGTTTTGGTTGATGGGGGAAGTAGGAGAACCCTGAGAAAACCCACCCAGACACTGGGAGAACATGCCAACTCCACAGAGAAAGGACTCCTCTGTTTTTCTGGGGACCTTCTTGTTGTGAGGTGACAACACTAACCACTTTGCCATAGTTCTGCAAGTTATTGTGCTCAGACATGGGACCATATTAAATTTTTGTCTCATGATTATTCTGGCCATAATAATTGCAATTAACAATAATATCACGATAATTAAAAAACAATATGTACAAGTTTTCAACAAGTCCCTAAAATGCTAGTTTAGAATATCACAATAGATTTTATTGTAGACTGACATTAATATCTAAAAGGCATGGTCCTGCAAATAAATGGTGATTATTGAGATGAACAATTACCACAATGTTAAAAAATAGCCACAATTGACTAATTGAAAAACAGTGTTATTGCGATAAACGATGATATTGTATATTGTCCCATCCCTGATTGTGCTACTTGAATGTTCAGCATCTGTTAAGTGTTCCTGTAGTGGCCAGAAGCCCTATGCCACCGGACCACTAGGCTACCGATGAACCGTTCTGATGCATATTGAAATGATTCCATAAAATATGTTTAATGTCCTTTATTGACCCTGTGCTATTGCCAAACATTCCACAAGTATCAATGAACACAGTCAAAAACGCTTTGCCTCTAATCAGCAGCATCTGTGGTTGCTTTCTGGACCCTTAAATACATGTCCACACCCAACTAAACAGGCCACACAATGGCTGGGCATAACAAGCTCTATACAGGCCAAAATGGCTCTAACAGTTCTTATCGAGTGTGAGAGCGGTGGAGAAGATCAGCTGAAGATGAGGAGAGTGTGTGTGTGTAGGTGTGTTTGTGTGTTGGACCTGACCTCCTCCAGTTTTTTGTTGATTTCCTGGAACACCGCATGAGCCTTGAAGCCCTCCAGAGCATCGCTGGAGCTGGTCCTGACGCCTCGGATTCTGGAGAACACACAACATGAACTTCCACTACTGAACACAGGCATGCTACAGACACTCTCTACTGCGTGTACCTGGGCTCCTCATTTACAGGAGAGATGTGGATGTTTGTGTCAGTTATTAATGCATTCACCTAGGGCTGTAACTAGTGATTATTTTTAGAATTGAAAGCTAAAAGGTCAGCCAGAGATTACAACATGTGTGCAGCAATAAACATGCTACTCTGTTTATTCCTTTAAAAGTCAGTTGACAAAGAGGGGTCGTTTGAGTCAGGGGGCATATCGTGGCGTCACACCGGGACAGGCCGACGTGACGGTGGTCTCACCTGGACTGGGGCAGTTCTGGCATGGTGAGGATGAGAATGAAGAGAGGAGTACCGCTGTGTCACGCGCGTCTGAACCAGCTTTAACTGTGGACCTGGACGAGACCTGGACGAGACCGCTCTGCTCTAAAGGTATACTCCAAAGGTCTACTCCAAAGGTCTGCTTCAAAGGTCTGCTCCAAAGGTCTGCTTCTCGGCTCTGCTTCGACCTGTTCTTACTTCCGCGTTCCTCAGCGTCACCAGGCACGAGCAGTCGAGCCAGAAAACACGAGCAGACCAGAGAGATAGAAAATGAATGAATGACCTGAACCTGACCAGTGTTGGGTTACTTACAAAATGTAGCTAATTACACATTACTTGTTACTTTTTGAAAAAGGAATGCCTTACACTACTTAGTTACTGTACTGTATACACTCACTTCTGAAAGTAAGTTACACTAAAAAAAATTATTCCAAAGAAAATTATCTCTTTAAAAATGAGTGATGTGGAATATTTCATATTGGCCTTCACCTGGAGTAGCCTATAGTCTACATTTTATTTAGGCTAAATGCAACTTTTTATTTTATACACTCATACATCAGGGTTTCATCTGCATTATTTCAATAGACCCAAAAACACGACAGCTTTTCTCCTTTAATAAGTTAGGGAATAACCGTTCCCTGCTGCTCGAATGTACATGTTTACACATGTTTTTTTTGTACTGATGTTCATTAATGTGTATTGTCTCTTTTAAAGAAATAAATAAATAAAATAAATGGAGCGCACATGGATCTATTAAACATATTATCACATCAGGGAAGACACAGGCAACAGCCAACCACCGACACATCACACATGTAGTCTACAACATACTTTATTACACTCATTTAAGTTGGTGCATTGTTTATAGGCCTACCAAAGCGGTGCTCTCTTCCCAATGTCAGCAGACTAAGGCCAGGCACAGGGGCGGAAGAGGAGAGGGTGCTCCGCGGTGTAGCCTGACCAATTCCGCGGGATAAGCCCCGGGAGGAGGGAGAGCAGATGTTGGGGCGGCAGTGGCGCAGTGGGTAAGAGTTTGCCCTGCAACCAGAGGGTCACTTAACCTGCATTGCCTATGAATGTGGCTGTGATTGGTGTTTGGTGGTGGTCGGAGGGGCCGTAGGCACAAACTGGCAGCCATGCTTCCGTCAGTGGACCCCAGGGCAGCTGTGGCAACATAAGTAGTTTACCACCACCAGCGTATGAAGTGAATGAATAATGCAATTTTTTAAAAAAATGAAAAAGGTGCCTAGTTTTACCTATAGTGATGACTATACCCCAGGGTAATCTGGTCTACAGTATACCCCAGGGTAATCTGGCACCCCCTGTCTCCCTCCCAGACACCATATTAGATTGTAGAAGCATAGGTCTGAAAGCGACTTACTCAAAACTACTGATTGAATTTGGATGAAATTTAGGGGAAGGTAATAACACAAGGAACTATTGATAGATTGATTTTGGGAGTGATCTGAATCATGATTAAAACCAAACTGCCTTGGTGGAGGTCTGCACTGTAGTAATGTATTTTCCATTAAGAATTGAAAAGGTAATTATAAAAATATATTTTAGTCTCAAAATAATTCAGGTGTGTTGTTGGTTTAGGATAGTAATGTTAATATTTTATATGAATGTTAATTTGTATACACAGATGTACTCTATAGGCTCTTTTCCACAAGGCCGGTACGGGACAGGATGCTTTGGGGGTGATTCCACTAGACCAGTGGTTCTCAAACTTTTTAAACCAAGTACCACCAAAGAAAATATTGTGTCCCAAGGAACACCTAGGACAAACCCACTTCTAAACCAAGACTAAACTAGGTCTAACCAGGTCTAAACTATGTCCAAACTGGAGATAAACATTAACCATGACTAAACCAGGTCTACAGAAGGACTGAACTTGGTCTGAAGAAGTGTACTAAACCAGGACTAAACGGGACACAACCAGGTCCAAGTACCACCAGTGGTCCCCGTACCATGGTTTGAGAACCAGTGCATTAGACCTAACCGTTCTAAAGCGATCCGTTGGTATTTTGACAATCCAAAAAGAGCCAAAAAAAAATAAAAAATTCAAACATTTAGTTGTGTACAAAGATTTTAATCCACAATATCATTCTGTTGTTGATTTCACATTACTGTAATTAACCTGCCACAGCTCCTCTAACAGGTCAGTGTAGTCCACTCAAATTAGGCCTTATTCAAAATAAACTATTTGGTAACTTTATGGCAACAGTGCTTGCCATATTTTAATTAGGGCTGAGACAACTAATCGGATTAATAGTGATTAATCGATTATTGAAATAATCGTCAACTAATTTAGGAATGGAATAATGGTTAACTGGAGTATACAGACTCTAAAACATGCTGGGAGAACAACCCACACAGAGCAGGAATTAGGCCAAAACAGTACAAACAATATTAAGATTTTGCATTTAAGATGAAAAACATTCTTTGTCATTTGTAAATATGCTCTATCCAGAAGTCCTCAGGTGGAAGAGTTCAGCTTCATCTGCTCCAAAAGTTGTAAAAAATCTCATATTTATGCACATTTTGATTATATGATTAATCGTAAAAATAATCAACGGGTTATCGATTAGAAAATTAATAGTTAGTTGCAGCCCTAATTTTAATAGTTTTTTTTTTTTAATAATTAAAAGCT
>JAVQKG010384445.1:0-10501 GCA_036025885.1 Hypseleotris bucephala | reverse complement strand
GTTAGTTGCTAGTAATATGGCAAAAATATCTGTGGCAAAAAAATATATCGTCCCATGCTGTAATTCTCTCATTAATTCTTATCTTACATTCAGCCACTATAACTTTACCATTTCCAGATAGGGCCTTGGTAGAGGACGGCCCTTTTTAGTGCTTCTATTTCTTTATAGTAAATCTCAAACTTCATAACTTCTGATTTCATCCCGCAGTGCACTGAAAAGGAAATGTGCTTCTATTGGACAGTGCTCAGTTTGTCCAGCCTGAGAAGTTGTACCCAAAAACTTGCATTGGAGCTCATCATTGTCGAGAGTATTACCAATTGTCATCCGTCACTATTTTCTTCAACCCTCCCACTACAAATGCTGCTATATAATGAGCTTTCTCTACCTTTCTTTTCCACCCTCTCGCAGATGCTTACAAATGAGACAATGAAAAAAATCAAGGCAAAGTGATGCTACCTTGGCGTCTTGTTTTTGAAAAGCGACTTGTTTACACTAGCTTCCTTTTCTTGAGCGAATCCCAACGGAGGCGTTTCACATTTATTATTCTCTTCTTCTTTCCTTTTCTTTTCTCCTCTGTTCCTTCCCGCCGCTGTGATACTGTGAATTTATACCAACACCGGGACAATTACAGTAAATTTGGCGAATGTTTACAAGGTGCGAAGTCGCGTCGCTGCAGGGTCTTTGTTCTGCGGCTTGTTTTTTTTTTTTTTTTTTTTTTTTTTCACTACAACATTAATGCTTTGGTGTTTTATGCCGGGCTGCTTAAGAAGACAATAGTGTGTGTGCAGTGAGGAAGGGAGGGTGTCATAGAATGGGAGAGGAGAGCAAGGAAGCAAGGAAAGGATGCAAGGAGGCGGGGGCGTCTTTAATAAATGTATGCGCGGCGAAGGGGGAGAAGCGAGGAAGCCTTGTTGTTATTTACTGCTGTGTTTGTGCACCGCGGCGAATCCCGGCCCGGCAAATGGCATTACGGCCTGTGATGAATGAGCATTAGGGTAAACTCATTTTAAAAGCATCCTGATTTATTAGCGCACTGGCCTTCCATTTTCATCAGGTCAGTGCTTTGGCTGGAAATTCCAACAATGTCAGCGTCAAGGTCACCCAGACGTTATGGCTATTTTTAACCCGATCGCTCAAAAACGCCACAGAAGGGAGATGATCACTTGTAGTGTGGCCGGGGAGTTCCCATGGGTGTTGAAAAACCTTGAAGGTGCTGGGATTGTGATGGTAGGGGTGGGCGATATGGCGATATGGCGATAAAAAGTCAAAGATGATATGAAGTTATGATGATCGGCTTACTTGGGAAGATTGTTGAATCATGATACCTACAATTTATGCTCTGTTCGTTACCATCATTTTTCCTGTAACAATGCCACTGTTCATGTTATTGAGAAAGGAAATAAATATTATGATAAATGTATGGAATTATGTTGAATGTGTAGTTTTCTGTGTAAGACAAAAAATACAAAGTTAACTAAAATCGTCATTAAATCAAAATCGTAATTGTGATTAACATATCGCCATATAATGAGATGTTGATTTTGCAAGTGTTTGTAATTTGAATAGGAGGCCTGTAAGTTGGTTGGTACACCTTGGTTAAATCTCTTCTGCATGCAGTATTTACTATATGCATACTACATAGCCTAGACATATTGACAAAGTATTTCACTTAATACTATTTATTTTTGTAATTTTATTAATGTGAACACTGGCATTACTACATTAAAACCAACAATGAAGTGCCGAGCATAAATTGTGCACTGTAGCACGGTACAACGATCTTCCCAGTTATCAAATCTTCATAACTTCAAATCACAATTAGGACTGGGAACCTCAGGGTACCTCACAATTCAATACGATACATGTCTTATGATACCGATAATATCACAAGATGACGATACTGCGATAATCCATATATTGAACATGATAACCAACGATATATGACTGTTTTAAAGGAATTAATAGTGTTTTTAAACAGTATTTCAGTGAATGAATTTTCCTTAATGAAATACAGTTTTTTTTTTACTAATTAGAACGGTGAATACTTCAATTGTATCTCACAAACTGAGAAGTTGATTTTCTCAAAATAAGAAACAAATGTAAGTACAGCCAGGTTTTAATTTACAATATATCGGTATTTCTATATTTTCTCAAACCTCTAACCACGATACAATCTTTTATCTCCATATCGCCCACCCCTACATCGAACCCTGAATGAACAAGAATTCCGACACTCCAGCAGCAGGGGATAGCGTTGAGAAACCGAAACTGTGGCGGTGGTCAACCTCCAATTATGAACGCTAGTAAGACAACAGCTTTAATGGCCGCCGCTTGCCTTGGGGGAGCTTTATTACACGCCACAGTTTTGCAGAAGCAGCGTCAGATCTATAAAATGACCATTAGGAGGAGGGAGGAAAAATCAATCAAAATGCCATTACGGTGGAATAAGTTGCCAATATTGCTGATGTGGTTGCGGCCGCTTTGATTTTCCTTCAGATTATTAGGCACAGTAGTGGAGTAGTGACTTTGTTAAGGGAAAAAACAGTGTTGTAGGCGGAGTAATATGTCTCCCAGCTTCATAAAGTTTGCTGCCTCATATTTCCCGCTTTATTGATTATCCATTATCATTTGTCACGAGGTGTCCTAACTCAAGGGGAAAATATAATGCTCTCCCTTCTTGGGCAGAGGGAGCATGGCTATGGATCTGCGTGTGCACGAAGGTAGCAATCTGCGAGAAAAATGAGCGAAGAAATAAAGCTAGTGCAGAATGCGTGTGCCTTCAAGGGGCTAAATGGGAGTGAGGGGTTTGTAGGCTGGGAATGGGAGAGTTGGGTGGAGTATACCTGGGAAAAGCTTAGAAAATAATGCACAAAAGAGAAAAGGCAAAAATATATAGTTGAAAAAATAATACAATATAAAGTCAGTGGGTTCCCACAGAAACAAGTGTTATTCTAGAGGCCATGTTACTGATCAGTATGTTTTAAAAAAAATTTATTAAATATTTTGGTCTTGCCAGTTCGTGCCTCCATAATTAGTTGCAAGTGTATATTAAAGGTGTAGTGTGTAGTTTTTGGTCACACTTTTTTTTACATTATCCCTTAAATACATTGTATCTACCTTATTAAGTACAATGTAACACACATAAATGACCTGGAACTACATTGTACCCACATAATGGTTAGGGTTAGAGTTATGGTCAGGGTCAGGTACAATGTAGTTACATGTTATTACAGTTTGTTAGTCAGTGTATTACATTGTACTTAATGAGTTAAGGGACAATGTTAAATAAAGGGTTACCTAGTTTTATTATCCTTTTATTGACATCTAGAAGTAAAGGTGCAAATTCAAATGTCAACTCAAATCTTCCTGTGAGCTGCTATGGTAGCCCAGCAGGAACATTATGTTGTGCAAATGCTTTGTCAAAGGGAGAACTTAAACATCTGATGACATTTTTATGAAATATTGTAAGCAAACTTATGATCTTACAGCCTATGCCTATGTTTCATTCAACTCAAAAAAAATAATTTAAGTGGGCACCAAAGCGAGTCTATATCTTATCTTGGCAATTTAAAAAAATAATTGAAGGAAGCATGCACAGATAAACTGACCAGACTTTAACTTTGAGGCCCATATCCTTCCTTTGCAACTACGTGATTAGATTAGATTGACTGATGTTCATAGTCTACCTGGAATAATTACTTGTACATACAGATAAGTTGTTTTCCTCAAAAGCGTTCCAATATTTTGACTGGGCAAAAACATGTTAGAACAGTAAAAGTAGTTAGACAATTACCCGAGGATCATTAAATTGTAAAGATTTCCCATCATCAACTAAGTGTTTAAAAAAAATCTATAAAAATATCTTGTCTTAGCTGTGTTGCCATAGCTCCCATTCAAGCTTGAAATGTGAATAGAAACATTCCCTATATTGTGTAAGATACCGCTAAAGTATGTCAGTCCCTTGCATGTATATATCACTAAAATGGCGCGGATCGACCATTTCGTCACACAATGATACAATCCATTTAATCCAAACCTTTTTAAGAAATGATTTAAGGATTTTTGTTGCTGTACAAGGCAATCAATCCAGCAGGCCCCCCTCACTGATTTATAATGTTAGTAGAGCAGGAATGGAGATGAGAGATGCAGAATAGTCAGCGTTGGGAACATAGATAAACTACATGGACCGCTGTGCTGTGGAGTGAAACATTTGTCTATGGAGAATCTGCAGCAGCCATGATGGACTAGAAATATTGCACTAACAGTAATAGGGTGCTTAAGCTCAATCATAGATTTTATCAGCTGTTGTGTCTGTACACTATAGTAAATCTTTGTCTTGGATGGAAAAGAGGGATTGACTTACATTTAGGTAAAGGGGCAATTAATATTGTCTTTGCTCTTTTGTAGCATCTAAACCAGTCCTCAACAGCATGCTGAAGGAGCCATCTTTGATTCCAGACCAAACTTTGGCCAATAATGTCAACCAAGTAAGTGTAATATTATTGTTATGTGTAATATTCTGAGTCAGTTGCATAGACAAAAGAAGAATAGTGGATAGTAACATTGTCAGTAATGAGAATCCCTATACTTAATATAAAGATAATTTAAATGTCACACTTTGGGTTATGTACTTAATGGTGTTTAGTGATGTTTTGCCTTTATATAAAATACAATGTTACAAATATTTTTTACGCAAAATGTGACAAAAATGGTGCATTAAATTCAGAATAATTATCATTTTTCATTTTTTTCAAGTGCTTTATTCATTATTCATTATTATTATTCATTCACTCTCTATACTCGGTGGTAACAAGCTAGCAACAGCTGCCCAGAGGTTGACTAACAGAGGCGTGGCTGCCATTCTGCACCAAAGGCATTTTTGACCACCACCAATCACACCAACGCATTCACACAAGCATCGTGGGTGACGTTTTTTGGCCAGGGCCCCAACAGCAGTATTGCACTCGCTCCACAATAAAAAAAATAAAAGAAAGAAAATTCAAATTCTCTTTTCTGCGTGTGAAAATAACTATAGTTTATGTTGTTGCTATGCTATACTTTTCCTTTGTCTACTTTGTCGGCTATCAAAGTCTTTTCCAAACTGTTGCCTTTACACCCACAGTATTTAGCACATTGATAAGCATTCATGAATCCACCCAATTTTATTTTACTGTCCATAGTCGATTCCATTATACTGCATGCAATTATTTAAACCACTTTTAGTATTTTTCCTGTTTTAATCCCATGTGTGTTGAATTTTGAGACGTGTCTTGTGTGACAGTAGGCATAGCCCCCTCATGTTTGCTGATGAACCCATGTGAGGGCCCGTGGTCATGCCTGCCAATCCGCCTATGTGTCTCCTGTGTCTTCCCCATTCCCCTTTTCCCTCCCACTACTTTCACACGCCATAATATTTCTTCCCCCTCTTTTGCAGTGCACAATAAATGACTGCTGTTATGGACCACTGGTAGACTGCATCAAACAGTATCCTCTGCCATAAAACTTTAAGCCCCCGAAATTGACGGGGAGCCATTGAAGGGGGATGAGATGGGTCTGCTGGCTTCACCTGACATAAAAGTTCTGCTTCACGGAGGAAGTGTTTCATCCCTGCTATCAGTGCTCTGGCGCGGGGAGGTGGTGGAGGAGAGGCAGGGGAGGTGATGGAGGAGAGGTAGGGTGATCTAAATGCATGTGCAGACAGTGGAGCAGACCCAATGTTCTGTGTTAGAGGGAAAACTGACATACATGCTGGGATGGGGAAGATATACCATGGTTCGTTTTAGTGGGAAACCAAGGAATGGGATTCACTTTATTGAGAAAAAAAATATGCAAATGTGATAGAAATGAGGGATACACTAATATATCGAACCAACATCAATATTGGACTATAATTACTATATTGGCAAATTTTGTTATTGGCCTATTTAGATGCTTGATGTTAACCTGTTGTTTAAAAATTATCATTTATATTCTTTAGGTCTAGAAACAGCCAGAGTCAAAAAGTCAAAAAAAGAGTCAAAAATTCTAAAGAGCTAAAGCCATAGATAGATAGATCCATTTTAATAAATTGAAAACCCCTGCTGCAGTTCCTTTAGAGTTTGTTCTCAATAGTTGACTTTCTGGTCTGTGTCTGGACAGCTGTGATCTAGAGGAGGAACCTTATTTAAATGAGGATACGGTGTAGTGGTCATATGTTAGTGTCCCAGCTTTCATATGTATGTATGGGCCGGGTCGCTGTGTTCAGGCCCACTCAAGCCTGTCCTCCCCTGCCCTCACTCCACATGGGCCCATTCTACCTCCCTGGACCACTGCTGTCTTTAAAATCAACACTCAGTCCTTCTACAGAGGGTTCATGATACCCACCCCATTACTTATGTGGTCCTGCCATCTAAGCAATGCATTCATTACAAACCTTTTAATAAGAAATAAGGCCTAAACGGTATGATGCAAAATGACAATGTATTGCAACAGCATTTTTATATTTCAG
Source organism: Hypseleotris bucephala (assembly GCA_036025885.1). Taxonomy (NCBI): domain Eukaryota; kingdom Metazoa; phylum Chordata; class Actinopteri; order Gobiiformes; family Eleotridae; genus Hypseleotris; species Hypseleotris bucephala. The sequence goes on along the minus strand of JAVQKG010384445.1, from coordinate 4,014 downwards.
AAATGGCACTGCTTGGCATTTGCTCATTTGTCCTAATTTAGCTAATGCACTTGAGTCTGATCCAAAAACCATTGAAGAAGGCTCCATTTGCTTCCTTCAGTTTTTGAATTGTATTAGATGTTATGACATTTAAATTCATACACTATATCTTTTAACTTGTAAGGTCCGGTAATACAGGTATGCAAGTTAGTAATGTGTATGTCATGGGGGTTGGCAATATGGTGATATAAATGAAATGAAGTTATGAAGATTCAGCTATATTGGACGATTGTTGAATCGTGATATAATGTCTTCATATCGCTCTGCTTTTCCTTGTCATTTTTCCTGTAACATTGCCAGGGTACATATTAATAAAAGGAAAATACATATTAATAAGTTATTATAAAGATTACGGAATTGGATGTACAACAAATTTGTAATAAAATAGTTTTATGTAGTAGTAATTCTCTGTGGAAGGCAGAATATTCAAACTAAAAAAATTCAAACTAAAATTGTGTAAAATTGTTGTAATTTTTTTAAAATATTATATTTTTTACCATGTCACCCACTCCTATTATGTCGTCTTAATTATTAAAATGAAAGTAAGCACTGTTATTTGCTGGATTCCTTGACTGTTGGTTGTCAGTGCTATTGGCCAAGAGCATGAGGTGCTGCTGCGGGACAAGCTGAAGGAGAGGAACCTGTCCTTTTTAGGTAAGACATGTCCCACAAACATAGTATAAATGTAATCACTTAATCACACAAGTGCTTGATATAATTATATTAGAGACTCCAGATCCTGTGGTAGTTGTCTGCATAAAGAGAATGCTCCCCAAAACAGAAAATCTCTATTAATTATTTTACATTAAAAAATGGTCACAAAATGCTAGGTGTCTAACATGCTATGTAGAGATCTTCTGAAAGCATCAAAATGAAAGTATCTCTTGACTTGCCCCAAGAAGATTATCTCTAAGTCATAGTAGTCATTCTTATAGTTTGTTAATCCCTTTGTCTTGCCTTTCGGCTCTATTAAATCAAGGTGGGGTGTCCAGGTGTGAAATTGTGGAATATTTCCTTTCCCCCATCACCATCTCATCCCATCACATCCCACTGTCCCGGGTCAGATGAGCGATGAGGGATAAAAGTCATTCGCTCTGTCATTAGGGCCGTATCATTTATGAAGGCCCGAAGTGCTGACCTTTCTTGGGGGGCTAGTTCTAAAACTGTCAGAGTTCGAGGGACAGCGGGGACACTGGGGCGGTCTTACCCAGTCTGATAAATGGATTGGAAATAAGCTAGCCAACAGCGGGGATGGACCATTAATTTTAATCAAAAGTGGTGTAAAAAGGCGATCAGAGCCACCTGACAATGTCAACAGTCCAGTAGATATGACAGAGAGGAGCCTCATGGTGTCACAATAGGATGTCCCTTTGTCAGTGGTACACTCATGTACAGTGGGTTTTCAGCACAAGTAGACAATCTGAGCCAATAAAAATGTAATTTCATATACAGGATCTCCTATTGATAAAATCCACTACCACAGTGTGTTGACAGCTGCTGTTTACTATTTAGCATAGGAGATAGAACAGTGGTACTAATAATCTAAGTACAATTGCTACTGGATATTTTACTTACTAGAGTAGGCACTATTCTTTATCTAATGTAATGTCTGCGTAATGGCGTGTAGCATGTAACATGATAAGCTTAAGAGTCACAGCTTAGTTTAAAAATGCATTTCTGATGTGTGTCTATTATCTGGAACCAGTCTGGCCATTCTCCTTACCCTTGGCATCAACAAAGCATTTTGCCAACTGCCGATCATTGAAGCCAGCAACTGAACAGGTGTGCCTATGGTATATTAGGTAATTGTTAATAAAGTGTAATCAGCTGTACAAATGGTATTGTTCAGTGTAGTTTAGTAGTCTTAAGTAGTATTTCTGTTAACCTTAGTCACAGCTATACATTTTAACACTGTATTGTAACACAGTATTTTTACCTATAAATAAATATGTAATAATATCAACATTTTCTCCATTTACGAAGCTCTTAGCAACACTTCTGGAAGCCTCGCCCAGGTACATTAAATGTCACAGATAGGATTCCCCTTGTACCGCGGGCCACATGGCAGCCCCCTGACCTCTCCTACTCCTCTATATTCTTCATCCTCTTCATCCTCACTCCCGCCTGGCTGCACCTCCATTCTCCTCCAATTCCCTTCCATGCTCCATTAGTCGAGCTTGGCTGGAGACAAAGAGGCCGACCCACGGAACTGAATGACCTGGTCAGCCTCAGATTTAATGGAGAAATCAGGTGTTGGAGCCGTAATGGCCGAAGCACGCCGAAAGTCAAGGACAATGGCCGCGGCGCGCGCAGTCAGGGGTCAGGCTTACACAGGCTGTAATGCCAACCTTGTCCCCCTTGTTATATATTTTATAAAGCTGGACCAAACCGCAAAGTGGAGAGCGGGCCCTGTAAGCGCCTCTTTTACGGGGTTTTGTGCAACGGCAGCAGATCCGCGCCAGGCGTAGTTAATGGTTTTTATGGTGTGTTTTGTGCCTTGACACCACTAGAAGGTTGAGTGTCTCCTCGACTGTTAAAAGTTAGTGCCCTGTAAGTAAGTATATAGTAGTGTTAATGGGTTTTTTTAAGGAGGAGGGATTACTCAATGCAATTACTCAAACAAGGACTCAAACTTGATTTAATTCACCCTTTGAAGGATTTGAATTTTATGGTCAGTTTTTATTTCTTTAGAATTTTATTTGGAAGGAACCTGTGTGGTTATTATTAAATTCAAACCTTTCATCTCTTTGGAATCATGCTGGGTTTGGCTTTGTGTTGCGATCTAGATAACTATATTTTTTTTAACTTCTACTCACTTAAAATACTATTTAGGTTAAAACAATTGATTTCCATACGACCATGTAAAATTACTACAAGGTGGCTTTGATGGTTAATCCTCACCTAAGTCACTGTGACGTTTCATTGTATAGACTGGAAATACACTATTGTTGAATTGATATTATCCTTAATCATAACATAATCTTAGTCCAAGTTCTTTTTTTTCCAAACAGATGAAAACCAGCTAAGGGCCATGGGTTATGACAAGACTCCTGATATTATTTTGGAAGTTCCAGTTGGTTAGTATTTACTTCAATACAGTTATATTGACCTTACCGCCAACAATATATGCTTTGCAACAGATATTTATGATTACATTTTCATAATTATTTATACTTTTGTGTATAAAAAGCTGTAGAGGGACACATTGTGCACTGGATTGAAAGCAAGGCGTCTTTTGGAGATGACCACAGCCATCGCACCTATCTCAACGAACAGTTCTGGAGTTACTGGAACAGGTAAGATCTTCTCAATCTCCACCTTGAGTTATGTCATTTAGTTTTTAAACAATCGACCCTCTAAAACCATTGTGAAAGCATGAAATGAGCACATATGTTGCAACGTGAACCATTTCCTTCTTGTACGGTTTTCACAGCGTTCACAGAGTATATATCACACTCCTGTGGCCAGATCCTAATAGCTGGATTGTTTTGGAAAAGTCTACATATTGTTTTGGGGGAAGTTGGGAAAATGACTGATTAAGTTGGTGCATTTGCGGTCATGAGAATAAGTGAACAGGAACAAACCTTGAGACAGAACAAACCTTGAATTAGACCATTAGAAAGCATGGGAATTTTGTTGCAAATAATGGTTTTAAGTCATAGTTTTGAAGGTTCGAGACGGGAAAGTACACAACTCACAGGTTGGGTTAACTGCAAAAAGATTTGTGTAGTCTTTTTGACTATTTAGTAATCATGTATCTAACCATTTCACTTTTGCCCATAGACAATTTTGAAAAATTTAAAATTAGTATGCATTTAATCAAAAAGTTCCTCTGAACCAAAAAGTATTATTTATTTATTTTTTTTACTATTTTTCTACACATAATAATGTATGTTTAAAAATGAAGTTGGTCATTTAAGCGTTGTTTAGTTCTATACTCAGAGAGACTGTGGTAGTAGTGTTGAATATCAAACT
>JAVQKG010384433.1:0-12962 GCA_036025885.1 Hypseleotris bucephala | reverse complement strand
ATATGGTTACGTCAGCCCTGAAACTAACTGGCCATTGTCCAGGGTGTACCCCGCCTAAGGCCCATAGTTACTATAGTTACTATGGTTACTATATTATATAGATAGGCTCAGGACACCCGCGGCTCCTATATAGTGAATGAATGAGTGAATATATGGTTACTTGAAATGCCCATAGTAAATTAATGTAAGAGCAAATGTTTGTCTGTCTGTTGTTTTGTTTGCCCTGCAACTAACTAGCCTTTATTAAGCGTCTACCCCACCTCAGGCCCATAGTTGCAGTGTTAACCTCAAGTACAGTAAAAAGCAAGAGATGATTTAACAAATGTATGTAAACAAAGACACGGAGTTCTTGGAGTTTCTGCTAGTATTGTGTGAGCGATATTAAGTCCAGATTTGGTATGTAGCTGATGACATCACGCACATGTTAAGCAGAAAATGTGCTCGGTTGTTATGGCATCCTAGTCAGAGAGACAAAAACAAAACTGCCTCCTACTAACTTCACCCACTCTTGTGAATGCGTCACTGTGTGTCAATGGTGATCATTGCTGGCACAGCCAACACCCACACACCTCCATCTACAAATTACACTAAATGTAGCAACAAGTCACTGTTTAGCAGAGGTGGGTAGGAATCAGTTACATTTACTTCACTTTTTGAGTAAATTGTACTTCGAAAAGTGATTTAATGCACTATAATTTAATTGGAGTAATGTTTTGAAGTAACCACCTATGTACAGTAAGTTTTCTAGATATAGCTGGACTAACAGACAAAACAAACTGTTTTTACCACTGGGCTATTAGCATCATGAATACACACTGACAGATTAACTGAGGACTTTATTGACTTGACACAGATTTTTGAGACAAAGAAATTTTGTTAGACTTGCATTTGCAACAACAAATAAAGCTTCTGATTCTACAAAATAATAAAATAACATATCTGACATTACGTTCAGTCTGTCAGTAATACTTTCACACACTTTTTTACTCCTACTTGAATAACTATTAGGATGAGTACTTTTTGCTTATTATTATTGACGTAACAGTACTCTTACTTAAGCAAATGCATTGGCTCCCCTATCCCCACCTCTGCTCTTCTGTTTAGTTTAATACACACAGCGCATTATGACCATCAAATGACTTGTACTCAAGGTCCAGTCAGGGCGTCGTCTTTTCTGCCGACATAAACAGAACCAGTGCCAGTGTGTTACATAAATCAAAGATGAATTGCTTTCTGAAAAAACGATCAGCTGTAAGAGGGTGATATAAGGAGAGGTGTATACAGTCAAAAAGGTACACAGAGATTTTCGTTTCCTGTGGTTTTCTGCTCATAGTTTATTTTTACCAAGTTAACTAAATATCTAATCATCTTGCCTTAGTCCAAGAATGTGAAGGTTTCGAATAGCAACAGAAAGACATGTTATCTGTAAAAATAAATCACAACATTCTTAGGGTTGCTGTAGCCAGAACACCAGTTGATACTGCCATTGTGTCCTTGGGCAAGAGATTGGTGTTTGATTTAGTGTTTAGTAATAAGTCATATTTTCAGGCAATTGTAACTAGTAAGTAATAGGATTATTTCTGCTTAATTGAATTTCTATCAAAAATGGAAAAAACCCTTGAGTTATCATTATCAAATATCAAATGATTTTCTCATATCATGCTGCCCTATTGTTAAGCACTTTGGATGTCTAAAGGCATTATGTAACTTCACACCACTATTATTGCACTGTTTGTTTATCCACAACTATTAGGACACACACCTTCACACAGTTTCCACAAAGTCTACCTGCCCCTGCCCCTGCCCTGACACTGACGTCTGTTGTTACTAAATACACTCTTGTCTCTGGGTGTGTGCGATATAACAATAAAAGTCTGTATTGTGAAATGAAGTTATGACACTGCTAATATTCATTGTCATTTTACTGTAACAATGTCAGTGTTCATATTATATATAATTTGAGTTCATACTAAATAATAAATAGTATTAAGTATCATGATGAACATTGGATTGGATGTACGATGACTTTGTACAAAACATTGAAGTTGTAGTTGTGGTTTCCTCTGGGCACTCTGGTTTCCCCTACCTCTAAAAACATGTACAATAGGTTCCCCATTGGGGCCAGGACTCCCTTGAAAAAGAGATTCTGATATCTCAATGGGACTTTCCTGTTTAAATAAAGGTAAAAAAAAAGATAATTGTCATATTAAATGTTTTGAATATCGCCCACCCCTAGCCCCAGCACAGCAGCACCCCTTCTTGTTCTGTCACTCACTGCACCTCCTTCTATGTCTTCTGCTCCTGTCTCCAGTGGACCCGCCCCTCTCCCTGACCGCTTCCAGAGCTTTCTCAGGGAGGAGGCTCTGGACTTTTTCTGTAGCCAGTGTCACAAACAAGTCAGTCGCCTCGAAGACCTCTCCACTCGCCTCAATTTTCTAGAGATGACTAGGTAACACGAAGTCCGCACAGCCCCGCTCCGCTTGTGATCGTGTTTGCAGTGTTGATTAGAAGCCACACCTTCATCCATGTCTCACCTCATCTCTCTAATGTGTGTGCATGCATTGTCGGATTAGTACAGCTTTATAGAGCCACAGCATGGTGAAAGAGAGACTATTTTAGGAACATTTTTTCATGAGTCTTGTCAAATCATTTTCACAGCCAAGCCCGCCATACACACAGAGGTTTGGCGAGTTACACTTCACATTACTCTTACTTGAGATTCATTTTTGCAAACTTTACCCATTCTTGCCCTTTATCTATATCTCCCAGCAAAACTGATAAGGTTCCAGGTTGCCCAGCCAACCAGTATTGTCATTTCTGCTTTAAAAATAAAACTATAATGATTTCTAAAATTAGGCTAGTATTTTGAGATTTTCTAAAACTGACTGAAACTAGCCGAAGCTAATATAGCAAACTGAATAACACTCTTAATCTCAGGATAAAATAAAAGAGCTTGTGAAACTGTACTATACTTTGCACATTAGTACATTTTAGCACATTTTTAAACCTGAAATGACACTTCCGCTCAGTTGGGCAACCTTTGAACATTCACATCATTTAGATTTTATTTCAAAACACTATATATTCTGATGCCTGATCCTTTGTAAACAAAATAGTGTGTGTGACAAATTGAGTTTAAAAAGTACTTAACAGGTAGGTGGGAGTGTTGTTTGTTTTTCATATCATTGCTGTTGCATTGCATTTTTTATCTGCTTCACAACAGGAACTCGTCATACAAGGCTTTTCATGTATATAGCAACTACACAGACCATGACTTTGATCTTGCCCTTGATGTTAACTTAATTCAAATAACTTCAGTAAATCTAGGTTGCCAAAAAAATGGTGACAAAGTGACCCTACATTGTCAACATGTTTACTAGTTACCATTGCATCAAGGAGTTGTGTTGCTTTGTGTTAGATTGCAGTGGTGTGTAATTAATATGCCCTCATTTTAAGTGTTGGCTGATATGGGGCTCAAGTTGGGTTGAAATTGGGATCTTTCCTCTGTCCTTTTACTCTTCCTGAACATTTTCCTGTTTTTTATCTCTCCATCCAGCGCGGGCAAGAGGCTGTCCAGCAAAAAAGTAGCAAGGTAAGCAAAATTCTTTCTTCCTTGGCTTGAATTTACAGTTGGTTTTGTGTTAGGAAGGTTAATATTTTGCATGAAAAGAGTTGGTCAGGTTAATATAGTCAGTGATTTCTTTTCTGTGCAGACATCTTCTTCAGAACAGCTCAATGACGCTGGACACAGTCAGCGACCTCACACGGGACATTCTCGAACTGGCCGACAATGACATTACTGACAAGGTATGTTTGATGAACTTGAACTAGATTTATGCTTAAATACTTATCCTATTTTTAGGAAGGCACTAATATGAAAAGGCTAATACCGATATTTCAATCACCAATTTGGCCAGTATTGATTGTGATTCAGATATTTTGTAAACACGTTTTGGTAGGCTAAGTTTTGAATTTTTTTATTTATAGGAGAGGAACTTAAGAACTGATCTAAGGAATGGCTGCTTTATAATGTGTAAATCAATCCATAAATCGTATGACAATGTGTAGTACAGTAGTTTTTGAATTGGCTTTTCTTTCTCTGGCTGTTTCTAAACCTATAAGAAGTTCATCTATATTGACTAATACTGATATCAGTCACCCTTCTGATTATCGGCCAATATTGTTGTGCATCCGTCGTATTTTTAATACATATTACATACAGGAAGAAATGCATGTATAATTCACTGCTGGACATTTGATTGGATAAGTGCAATTCTTATTACGTATTTTGGGAATGGCTTTTTTCAAAGTCTTAAACTGTGCATTGGGTATCAAAGTTAGTTGACATCTGTTATTTTTTGTCAGTTTCTATTTATTTTATATTCCATTTTCTCAGGTTCTGTTGCTGGAGCGGAGGGTGGCGGAGCTGGAGAAGGAGTCCGAGGCGTCGGGCGAGCAGCACGCGCGGTTACGCCAAGAGAACCTGCAGCTGGTCCATCGAGCCAACGCTCTGGAGGAGCAGCTGAAAGAGCAGGAGCTGTACTCCGACGAACAACTGCAACAAGAGACTCGGCGACACAAGGAGGCCATCAGCAAACTGGAGAGAGAGAGGGGGCTGGAGATGGAAAACCTACACGCCAGGTAATATATACAGGGATACATGAGAAATAGTTTGGCAATAGATGGATTTGTGTTGTTTGGCTGTCCATTTACCATTTATAGACTGTATGTGTGTATATCTCGAAGTGTTTACCTGAAAGTACAACATTTACTGGTAGGGATGGACATATTTATTGGCTCCATGGCCAATATTTACAAAGTTGACTGATATCGGTATCGACCTATACACAGATGGTCAGTGTTAACTTCTGCAACAACAATAGAAGACAGTTTGCTAATATTTTAGACACCAAACAAATAAAAATGTTTTTGTTAAAAGCCAGTGAAAGAACATCCAGCAGACATCAGGCAAGCTAGTATGAAAAGTCATCTTATTTACACTACATGTAATTCACCCATTCATGGATTTATAAACAGTCATTTAAATCAGTTATTTATGATGATTTCTTTGTTTCCTTTCCTTTATATATTTGGTAATTGTAATAAAAGTATAGGTGCATTGCTAGTTATTAGTATGTGGATATTGTGATTCATTTCTATACAAACACTATTTTTGAGTCACATTTGTTAATCACATTAGCCCATTACATAAGCATTTAGCATTCTAAATGACTAGTTATTGTTCATTTAGTTCATCTTAATGAATCAACTGCTTAATGAAAATTCTAGTAAATGCAGCAAATCACTGTTCTATCTTTGGCATGTACTGGATGAGAAACCCCATGTTAAGTGGGACCATGCTCTGCATGTAAACTAGCTTCTCTTAATAGCACAATGGCTCAATACTGCCACCTACTGTCAAAACTTTGCTACAGTCAATAGAGAGTCCTTACTAAATATGTTGGTGTTTTGTTTCCAGGCTGCAGCAGCTGGATGAGGAGAACAGTGAACTTAGGTCGTGTGTCCCGTGTTTGCGAGCCAATATCGAGAGGCTAGAAGAGGTTAGTACAATTGATCTTTTACATACTTGTAAAAATATGTATCTATATTTTTTTCTTTGGGTAACATTGTTTTAAAATGACAGGAAAAGAGGAAATTGCAAGATGAGACAGAGGCCTTGTCAGATCGGTTGCAGGACGAGATGGAGTCGCGGAGGAAACTGGGCGATAAACTGAGCCACGAACGACACCTAAACCAGAAAGAGAAGGAGAACACTCAAGAGGTACAACTGTGTATAGTTTTACTCATCGTTAAGTCTTGATTTTAAAGAAATCTTAAGTAGTAAATTACAGATTTTTGCACATTTGAATCTGCATCAGAATATTGATATCACAATAATAAACATGGTTGCCCAATGTTTTTCTTGTATTGTGCAACCCTAGAATAGAACAGTGCCTGATACAACTCGTTATTGTCTTTTAATGTCTAACCTAACATCCTCACCTTACAGCTGATTGAAGACCTGCGTAAACAACTGGAGCACTTACAGCTGTACAAGTTAGAGATCGAAACAAAGAGAGGACGGACGCCCGGCGCTGGACTTCAGGAATATCAGACCAGGACTCGGGAGGCAGAGCTGGAGCAGGAAATCAAACGACTCAAACAAGTACGATACAAGATTCAGCACTTTTTTAGGTTACATACATCAACATCAGACACAAGATAAACAATAGACAATAGTAACAATAAACATGTCTGGATAAGTTAGACATTTTTACCGAAGTAATGTTATGTATCACAGTAAATGATTTGATTTGGGACATAATAGAAGGTTGCTTACAAACCAGGAGGTCCACAGGCTGGACTATGCTGCCTGTGTATGAATGAGTAATGTGTGATTGTCTGATATGTTTTGTTAAAAAGAACATGGCTCTCTTTAATTAACATTTGGACATCCCTTTTTATAAATGATGACTGTTGTTGTTTGGGGAGAGGTGTCATGACAGAAATAACTTAATTGATTGATTTTCTTTTTCAGGACAACCGCAGCCTGAAGGAGCAGAACGATGAGCTGAACGGACAGATCATCAACCTGAGTATCCAGGGAGCCAAGAACCTGATGTCAGCCTCTTTCTCCGACTCTCTGGCCGCTGAGATCAGCTCTGTGTCCCGCACCGAGGTCTGTATCAACACTAAACTATCTCATCATGTTGTTTTTTTTTTGTATAAATAAATAATGAGAATGCACTAATATATTGGCTATGTCTTCACAATATATTGCAATATCTGCTGTTGTAATATATTGCAATAACAGCATGGTCTTCAATCTGGCAATGTTTAGAAGCATTTCTTCGTTGGAGATGGGATTTAAAAAATATGTTGAAAGTCATTGGGCAACTTTACAAATCTTACAATATCATTTTTTACCTACCGGTACATTTGTCATTTTGAGTAAGAAATACATTTAAAAGCAGATTTCTAGGATAGCCTGTCAAAACATTTAAAGTTTAAAGTTAAAATTTAAGTATCTACAATTTTCATAATGTTGCATCTTTACTAAATCCGTTTATTCCCCTCTTTTTTTTTAGCTGATGGAGGCTGTCCACAAACAGGAGGAGATCAACTACCGACTCCAAGACTACATCGACAAAATCATTGTGGCCATCATGGAGTGCAATCCCTCCATTTTGGAAGTCAAATAGATTCAAAACCTGGACAACTGGACATAAACTACAAAGAAAATATGTAAAAAATATATTTATCTGACTGTTTCGGCCATACAACCAACTCATTCAGCTTACCATAAAGAAGAAGTTTTGTATGTGGCAAAATAAGCTCTTATTAATTAGATATCCCTTAATCTGTTGTTGTAAGCGTATGTGTGTTAGACCTCAAAAGGTTCTGGTGACCTCCATGTTTGTGGCTAGAGGAACCTAGGTCTGCTTAAAAATGTGTGAATGTGTGCATTGCTAACAACAAAAATCGTCCAATTTAAATGCAAAGTGTCAATATTGAAGTACAGAAAACCTTATATCAAAAAGTACTTTTAAACTTACTACATGTCTTGCTTAAATGCAGTGCAATTCTGGCATGTTGTCTATTGGACAGAGCTGAATTTAGATTTTTAATTTACTGTCATATGAAGCTCTGATCCTAAAATGGCAACTTTTCTTCATGAATTGGTTTGATGTTTGCTGTGTTGCCTATAATAACTAAATTTATGCAATCTACCCAAGTGACGGGGATTTAAAAAAAAAACGCCCGAAGGGTTTGGCATGGGTGTGACACTTTTGACTTTTGTTGTTGCATTTAAAAAATACACTAATGGGAGAAAGAATTTACACAGTGATTCTTGTCTTACACAAAAAGGTTGTTTTTGCTTCATATTATTTATTTTACAATGAAACAGGGTTGGCAAATCAGATGGGCTTACAACCTTATGTGAAAAAGTGTCACAATTTAAATCTATTTACTTTGTGACCAAAATAGACACTGCAATGGGAAACCGCTATTCCTGCTAAGATTGCTGGCATTTACTTGTAAACAGTTAAATCAATTATTTAAAAGTCTATGTTGATTTTTAATGCTTTGTCAATTAGGTTATGTATAGCCCGTTTGAACAGTGCCCCCTGGCTGAGTGAAAGTGACAGGGAGCAAGCTTATTTAGTTGAGATTTTTACTACACAAAGTATTATTAAGTAAAATAGTTTTTGACTGAAACACAGTGGGTGTATAAAGAAAAATACCGTTGCACTACGTTTTGTTCTATTTTTGTTTGTAAAGGGATTAGATTTATTAATGATTATCTCAAAGCACTCGCACCAACAAGATCTGCAGAAATAATGGAGTAGCAATAAGGCAAGAAAGTGGACATCTGTGAAAGAGAGATCTAACTTTAAACTTTCAAGCAGTTTCTACAACAAATGCTGGACTGATTCTCTTGTACAGCCATCTTTGACTACTTTCTTATTCTCCAAAACTGACTTCCAAACGGGAATATCTCGACCGACTTCTCCTGGAGATTGCTTTTGTCCGGACAAAGTGGCATTCTGCTTCGGATTATAGACTACTAAGTGATATAGACTTTCTAATGGTGTTGAATTTGTGACTGGTCACCTGCCGCTTCTTGGGAGGGTTGAAAAGGCCTTGAATGTAAATGAATTGTACATTTAAAAGTTTTTCTACACTCATTCTAGATTCTAGGTATTTTTATATTAGTGGGGAAAACTCGCTCATTTTCTCGCCTGTATTCTTCTCTAGCATGTAGCGTGTACAGTACTTGTTCTTTGAAATCGCAGATATTTATTCACCCTTTGACACAACAACTTGCGGCTCTGTGATCTACTCTGCTGAAAATTTGTATATTGGTATTTTTTAACTTGTAAAAGGAGAGAGAAGGCTTAAGTCGATTTGTAAAAAAGAATTCCCAGATAGAGAATTTATTGAAATCACATAATTATTTAAAATTTATATTGTGTTTATAAGTGAGCTGTGCAAATGCTTGAATGCGTCCTGCTAGCTTTTTCTTTAAGGTTGTCGCACTCTCCTGTAATGATAATGTGGCCATGAGCTCTTTGGGTTGTAAATATATAAAGATACAGTTTGTACTTTTGTCAGGAACTGCACATCTTACAGTATAAAAACCCATTTAAAAATGATCATTTATGACTGAAGATTTATCCCCATCCCATTGAAATTAACAGCAGACAGGGCAGTGAGTTTAAGTATCTACTATGAATGGCCACTAAAACAGAAGAGCCCAGGGTTGAAAACATTCCCTTTTAGCTGAAGGTGGTTGCACTTTAGTTACTTTTCTCCTTTAAACTTGTTTTCAAATTGACCAAAGAAGGATGTTTGAATCTAAACTGATCTATCAGGGTCTGCAGTCCCACCTTTGTGTCACCTGTGCCAGTAAAAACAGCTCGTCCTGGGAGCGGACTGGCCTCTAGTCAAAACACTGTGCCTCTGTCTCATTGCCTCGAATCAAAGCCTGTTGACGAGCCATCGGGAAGCACTGACCGTGTGACTGGTGTCAGTTATAATCATGAAATTAAATGTAAATATCAAATGTCCTTTTGTGAACTTTTTCTCTTCACGCTCACTTCCAGTGTCCAAAGAACGTTTGCTCAAGGCACACTCAGCACTACTTCAGTAGTGCATGGCTTGCCATTATGTGACATGGGAAAATACTGTAGAAAAGAGAAATTTAAGAAGTTGAATTTATTCTTATTTTCAAAGATAATGTATAAATTATATCAGTATTGGTTACAGCTGTATATTATTTTGAGGATCCCCAGATGATCCTTGATGTAAATGGGGAGTTACTGTAATTCCTGATGTTGTAAAATGCTAAAAAGATTTTTAGTGTGCTTTTACAGTAAGCAGTGAAAGTAAGATTAGAAAATAAAGGAATAAAAATAATTTGTGTGTTGTCTCATTTTTGCCTGCTCTGTTTCTTCATAATGCAGTATATAATATTACATAATATTCTCTATCCTCCATTTCCACCTGCAGGTTGTGTACATAAAGTACTAAGACCTTTTACCTACTGACCATAGTGGCATAATGCTCAAATCTTTTTAAACTCACTATATACTCAGTAATATTATCCTCTTAGATGTAGTGTAAATGGCAAGGAATAAAAATCACATTCTTCAGGCACAAGATATATAGACACAATAATTAAGCAAGATGAAACCTTTTAAATGATTGAAACAATAAACCATTGCTTGCTTTGTGTAGTGTTACAAAAACATCTTGCTCTCTTGAATGCAGCATGAAGCCCGGAACTAATGTGGGAGCATGTGAATTACGGACGTATTTTGGTGGAGCACAAACATGGCGCGATTAGATCATGGATGTATTCGAAAACGTGAAAAATGAAAAATGAATAAATAAAATAATATAAGTATGTTTTACAGAAGCTATGATTGACTGCATTAAACGTGGAAGAAGCAACGACACAACCAGGTTTGTAATGTATGCTTGGGCTTCTAAAAAGATAATGCACTAACTATTAATACTAGTAATATGGACAAATTACAATTGCTGGTCATCGTTACATTTATTACAATTTGTCTTAACGAAAATTACTACTGAATCACTAAAACAAATGCTTCAGAAAATTTTTAGATAGTAATATTGAGCAGACCGTTTTATACACATTGATTCCGAGTGTATGGTCTCAGTTACCCTTTTCAATATGTATTTGTTTTTTATTTTAACCTATTTACCCATTATGAACCTAGCTGTAATTTCCCAGTCCAACTTATGTAAAACATGAGCTACAAAAATATATATTCAGACAATCAAACAACCACCGTAGATTCCTAACTGTGCATATGACAGTAAGTTGATAAATAAAAATATATTTTCCTTACTGTTTTTATTCTTTATTTTTTGTGAATGATAAGTAAATATAATGACTAATGTGACAGGCATAATTGAAGGATCACATATAAAATCCTAATAGTAAACTCCACATATGTACCGTTACATTCATTCATTCATTGTATTTTTATGTATTTTAGATCATAAATGAATGATGGAGTCACTTACCCTGAATGTGGAGGTTCGTCTTGCAGTGGGACAGTGTTTTCGCACACTGACCACATCCACGAATAAAAATGACATTATCGATGCTCTAAAAAAACTTAACTCTTTCTTGGACAAAGGACCAGCGTGTTCACTTCAACAAGAGGAGTTTAAAAGAAGCCATTTCACTCGTACTCTGCAGTTTCTCGTCACTAACATCCACGCAGACTGGCTTCACAACCTCAACCCAGCTGAGCGTACACAATTATGGGATGGTTTATTCCTTCAAGGTCCCCCAGAACAGGCACTGCTGGTTCTCATGGATGGAATTGGGAAGTTAAGGTGCGTATTGTGCATAGTAAACCTACCAAATGCCGTTTTATAATAGTAACAAGGCTTGACATGTATGGTACTTTTCTATTCACTGCACCCACCAAAGTTTTGACTAGCCACAATTTACTTTTTTCATGTGAAGTGTAGGATGAAATGTGACAAAAAATGTGTAAAATGTGTTTGTCAATTCTATACAAAAAAATTTAATAGCCCAATGTGTCAGAATTCTCACTTACTTTACTTACTATATCACTTAGTTCAAAATTAGTGCAATATTTTTCAATCTGAGACAGGTCTATAAAATTTCAAATGTCTGTAGGAGCTGAGACAGGACAAATTGGCTAATAGAAGCCAAAAAAATCTACCAGCATTTGGCGGATTGGCTACTTTGATTTTGAAGCCCTAATAGTAACACGTTTTTTTTTCCCTATGTACTACAGCCCTAGCACCAATCTGGACCACTTGCTCAGCATCACAGAGAGGTTCCTTCAAAGTGGCCGGCTCAATGAGCTACTTGGGTCGTACTGTTTAGGTACAGGACCGCCTGACTCTCCCCAGTTTCGAGAGACCCTGATCGGGCGAATAGTGGCCCTCCCTGACCTTATGGCCAACAAGCTACAACTCAACAACAAAGCCCTGTTTCTTCCTCAGCACTACTACCCCCTACTGGCTGAAGGGATGTTCTCAGCTCTGGAGAGGACCTGCCAGGCACTAAAAGGTGATTATGAAGAGGGGTGAGCGATATGGTAAAAAATATAAAATTACGATTTTATGAAGCCAAGATCACAAAATGTGGATTGTATTTTCAACAGGGGGCACAGACTGTTCTTTGACATTTGTTGCGCAGACTCTTGGAAAAGTTTGCATCCAGGGCCACAGTGGTATGTGCATTTATTCTATGTGATTTTTGCATTGTGATTTTGTCTTTTCCATATATTTATCATTCACAAAAAGTTACGGATATTTGACTTCTGGGTGAAATTCACCACTATGACATTAATGCATATTATAAAAGTAAGGTCTTTGAGTAGAACAAGATTATGTCAATTTATATGTTAGTGTGCAGTTTAACCTTTACAATTCTGTATTTTTACCTGGAAGTAAAACATCCCCATTTTTTTGTGACCAGAATATATAACTAACATTTATGATGCTCTCATCTTGACACTTTTGCTATTTCTTCTCTGCAGGTCTGGTGATGACAGTGCTGGCTCCAGATTTGTCTAAATCCACTCGTTCTGATATGGTGTGGCAGAGAGTTTGCTGGAAGCTTATTGAGAACGTCCCACAGCGCTGGATAGACAGTGTTCTCATTGGACTAGTCCAGGCTGTCACTGGGTAAACGCTTTTAGGAATTAAAACTGTTTTAAAATGTAATTAAAAATAAAAAAGCTTAAAATTGTCTGACTCTGTTCTGATAAGGTAAAGGAGGTAATATGTCAGATATATTCATGTTATTTTGTCCCTCCCCTGACCTCTACAGCAACATGAAAACAAAGTTTGTGGGTTACTATTTTGACCAATGGGTTGAGTTGAGTTTTTGAGTAATATGACACACAACTCTGATTTGATGTTGCATCAGTACTAGAAGTGCA
>JAVQKG010384345.1:0-15895 GCA_036025885.1 Hypseleotris bucephala | reverse complement strand
CTTTTCTGTAATTCTAAAAACATAAAAAGGGGAAAAAAAAGTAACTGAAACCATACAATAACTGTTGCTATTGACATTTAATATTAATATTGTGATATTTGTTGTGTTTATTTGCCCTTGTACTATTTGCTATTGAATTTTTTCTCTTTTGGAGTGTCTCACTTTTTCCCCTTTTTCACAGCGAGGTTAGTCCCACGGAGACCTGTTACCTCTTCTTTTATTTGAAGTTGAAAGGAAAGCATTATGTTACTGAGTAAAAGACTTTGCCGCAGAAACAGCTTATAAATTCATGCCAAAGTAAAATCTCTTTCAAAACTGTGGAAAATAAAAATTACAATTACACCACAAAACATGATAAGGTCAACATATCGCCAACTGCATGCATTCAATAATAGTTTCTTTCATTACATTTTGTGCTACAATTACGATATATGTGTGTTTTAATTGAATTTGATTTCTTTTTATTCTGCGCAAAGTTTGCTTTTTATTGTAGAAATATGTGATGTGGAAATAAAATGAATAACATTCCAAGCTATTAAACTTTATGCATTTCAAATCCTAACATTGAATAAAGTAATGCTATTTGCTCATATAATGATAGAATTGTGATGCATTGCACAATCCTTTTATATATGTAAATGGAAGAAAATCACACAATGTTTTACCACTCAGCCGACAACAAGCCCCTCTCTTCCGAAAAAGTTTTATCTCAAGAGCATTTTGACATGAGCAATTTGTTTGAGACGGCACTATAATTTTCTTAACTACCCCCACAGAAGGCGGCGAGAGATCGAGAGCCAAGGAGAGAAAGCTGCAAAAGACACAGAAAGACGGATGATATGCAACCTGCTCTGAACTTCAAAACCCCTCTCCACCACACGCCTTCCCTCTGGCTAGTTCAACAGAAACACCAACACAACGGGAATGCAAAAGAGGCCATTTCCACCAGAGCCCTCTGACAGTGCCAAGGACCTAGAGGCTGTGCTGTAGACATCATTATTCTTATTCAAACTCAAAGGTAAAACAACATAATGGATCTAAATATTAAGTAAACCATAAACAGGAGGCAGCCTGCTTTCAGCGATGGTCCAGCCTGTAAGATCACTTGAAAATGCTGACCTATTATATAATGTAAAGTTTTCAAGGTGCCAACATATTATTCTTTCTAGTCTACTGGCAATGTAGTAGAGTGAGATATCTCTGTATCTGAAACGTCTTTAAGTCCCAAAGCCACATTCAATACTCTATACAAAAGACTGTCTGATTTGTCTACATTGATGGACTGTAATATGTCTTGATTTCTGTTACAATGTCAGTTTTCGCTGTAAGATTCAGTTCAAATCTGTAGAACAGTCATAGCTTTGCACTAAACACAGACTTTTCTGCCTTACGTACATAGCCTACAGGTATAGTGAAGGAAACAAATGTTAACCATTAGGTATACAAGACTGTTTGCTCTTTCTGACAACAAAGACCAAAACAAAGCATGTTAAAGATCATTTAGAAGGATTCTTTAAATTCTATAAACATTTGTTTATAAGAATGCAGGCCAGTACTAAACACACTCCCTCATAACTGAAAGTTATCATTATCAACTAGTAAACAAATGTTACGTGCATGACATGTCTTTAATCATAAAAATAGTGACATATTAAAAGTACTTCTATGAGTGAAAACCAACACTAATTGTAAATTTGTTGCAAGATCAAATAATGAAAATGTAATGTGTATATTCTGTCTGTAACTAAATGACAGCATGCCATATTTATTGATCATTTAAAATAAAGATAGTGATGCTTTCAGCATTTAACATGTTGTAATACATGTATGCATGGTTACCAATTTCTTATTTATATTACATTGTTTGCATTAGTTCATTGCCGTCATTTGCCACAAGGATTTTTCCTGCAATACTTACCCATACTGTATATTTAAGTAATGCTATGGATGTGAATCTCATTTTGGCAGAAGAGCAGTGCATCTTAGCATGACTGGCTGTACTGCTGTCCTCGCACACTCCCACAGACATGCATTTGATTTGTCACCAGTATCCAAAGTCTTATCTAAACACTGCAAAGAATCTCTGAGTAAATGTTCACTGTTGGCACTATCCAGCAGCAGAGAAAAGCAGTTGTACACAGCAAAAAAGGGGGTCTTCTAAGTATTGCTCCACTTTTTTCAACTTATACAGAGACTAGAATGCACTGCAAAAATAAAGTGAATAAATGATGTGACAATGACTTGGCACATAAGAAACGTGCCGACAACAATCTAGTAGAGAACAGGAAGTGTTTTTGTTGAATTCTATAAAGGGGGGAGAGGAGAATGAAAGAAAAACAGGTAAAACTTGAGTAATTGGCTTCAGAAGCTGCAGCTTTCTCATCATCCATTTTGAGACTGAGCAGAAGAAACCTGCCATGCTTGTCAAGTCTCTGACTGTAACTGCGATGGCCAAAGAGAACGAAAAAAAAAATGGCTTAAAGAGAAGAGGAGGGAACTCAAGTTTAGTGGAGTGTGAAAAAATGTCTCGTTATGAAGTGAAATGTGTCATATTGGCCAGGGATAAATTGACAATTTCAGAATTCCATTTTTCAATTTACTCACTGCAATTGTTAATTTACAGTCAAGATGGACTTTATGTTGCGTCACTTTAAAATGTGTGCAATTTGTTGATTAAAAGCTCCACTCTGCGTTTATGAACTCCTCTTTGACGACCAAACACGTGGCATTTACTGAAGTGGTCTAGATATAATTTCTATGTCAGCGCAAAGTTTGAAGTAGCACGGAGTAGCTACTCAACTCTTCAACGAAGGAGTGTCTCATCAAAAGCATTAAATTATACTAAATATGTCTGTTAATCATTAATATGAATAATTAATAATTCTGTTAACAGTTACATGTTGTGTTTCATGTATAGAAATAACACAAGTATAAGTGTGTTATTTTATTTTCTTGAGGATTTAGGTTCTTATGTGCTTATTTTTGCCACAGTGCTAAGTCCGTTCACAGATAGGCACAATCCTATATTGGTGCATAATAATGTATGTTATTGAAATATGAAACACTCCTGCAGCAAAAACTATTCCATATTCCCAAGTACAGTATATGCCAGAAATATAAAGAGGATTGAAAAGAACAAGGCTAAGAGTAATGTTATGCTCACTGTACACATGAACACATGTACATGAACACACTGTTCACTTACTTCTGCTTACCATTAACAAATGAAGCTATTACTTAGAAGTGATCATATACTAATAGGCATAAACTGGATCCACTCTAAGATGGTAATTATAGTATTGTAATTGTTAGATTTTTTGGAGTAGTAGTGATTTTCTGTTGGAAGCTGGCCCCGTGCACTGCTCTCTCTGTAGTTGTGCCCCTGCAGAGTACAAATAAAAGACTAGGAGCAGAGAGTCAAGTGCTGTCATGTAAAATATGGGGGAGACTTTAATGAGAGGTATCCCTCAGCAGTTTTTCATGTGATGTGTTTGAGTGCGTTCCTGGATTCTGGCATGTTTAATACATATCGAACCAGTGAGATAAATGCATTAATGCCGAGTACAGCTGACCTGTAATGAGCTTCAGGAGATGAACAATGAATCTGATGAAACGTGAATGAGAAATCATATTCTTTGTGATGAAATGCACATTAAAATTTAACTAACGCTGGAACTTGTTTCACTCTGGCTCTGTAAAATAAAATCCATGTAAAGTACCTCAGAGTTTAAGCACCCGTTTGCATTTAAAAGACGTTTTGCCGCTACTTTGAGGCGGGATCAAGAAACAAGGAAGCTGTAATCCCAGTCAACAACAGCAGGTATTGTGCTAAAACCTCCTCAAAACTCATGCTGCAGCTCTTCCTGCTTTTGCTTAAAGTCTGTGTAATGAGTTATAGTCAACAGATTTTGAAGTTACCAAGCCGACAGAACTTCCATCTCCAAAAATACTTGTAATCAACTGTTTCCTAAAACTGATGGCGCCTGCCTGCCACTCGGCTTTTTGGCAAGCAACGTCCCCAACTGTTCAAATCCGTCTCTTTTGTGAACTCTTCAGCATAAATACCATTAAAAACACCTCCAATGACTTCAAGAAAGTTCCTCTTCACTTTATGCTATCTTTGGGAGAGACATGCGGCCCAAAAACATAAGCAGGAACTTAAGTCGGCCTCATTAGTCAGCAGCAAATCGAGTTGTCTTCAATCTCCAACACGTCCGCTGGGAGAGCAGTTAAGTTTAATTCTGCACTTATTGGCAGCCAGACGGGCGAAACACTTTGAGAGCTACCTGCTGATGAGTGGGAGACAGAGTGCCAGGCGCCGCGACGTGAGAAGGTGTTTCGGACTAACATTACATCCCAGGCCTAACACCCCCATCAGGACCACTGCACCACACAGCATGTAGCACTGACCTCAAGGGAAGTCATGCAAGTGCTACTGCAGGTCTTTTTAGTGATTTACCAACACTTTTTTAAAAAGTCTTTAATAAAGTTTTCAAATTATGAAAAAAGTTTGTAAAGAGTTACTGATCCATCCAAAATGTTACTCATTGTTGGACTGAACACTGCCAACACTTCTGCAAGCAACGGTTTGACACATGTAGCCCGATCTCCATGTGTTTTTTTGGCTTGGTACTATAGTGCTATTTTGCATTGTATCCCCAAGTAGATCCCTACACAAGTTCAACTAACATGTTTCTGAGAAAACAACAGGCACCAAGCTAAATATAAAGTTAGCAAGCATAACATAAATGACATAATAAAAAAGGAAAGAGATATATCTACCTGTTATTATGATTGGTTGTTTTGTCAATGCTCACATCTTCAAGGAAAAAAATCATAAAAATGAATAGACTGCTTTTGATTCCACAAATGGAATGCAGCTCTGAATATGGGCCACATGCTCTACTGACTAAATTGAGGCCCAGTTGCTCTTTGTCTCTTGCTAGGTAAAAGGCCTACAATCAAGCTGCTTCTGCTTGCTTTAATTAATCATTTATATACACGAGTACTCTTTTGAGTGAGTGGAATACTTAAAAGCAGCAATACTACAGTAAACAAGTTATCAAGAAGATACGGTTTGGCAGAACCCCGTTGAAGTAGATCTGAGGTAAGAAAAGCTATTGCGTTATAAGGCCTTGATCATGTGTGCCTGTTTGACATTTGTATTGATAGCCTTTAAAAAGCCTTTTATCCCACACAAGTTGGGAGCATCAAGTCATCATCTATACTGTATGCAACAGTGTGATGCAATACCACAAGTAACAACGATTTTAGAGCAAAGAACTTGACAAAAATACATTGCTGTTTCAATGGGGTTGACACATTTGTTTTACTAGTTCCTTTTATAATAATTGATCACAGACAACAAAAACCAAAAGAAAAACTATAAAACTATACACAGCAGAGAAACTTGAAATGATGCCCTCATAGCCCTGTTACAATTTGAGTATTGCGCTGCATGAGATATTGAAGGAATGCTACATTTTGTATTGACTGTGCCGTGGTGCAGACTGTAAAACAGGGGGAGACTATGGAGGAGATAAGATGTGATGTGCCGTTCATTGAACAGCTTTGCGTCCCATATGTCTAGACCAACAAAAGAGGGGCCTACGGAGAGAGACGAACCAAAAAAATAAATCTTAGAGCAGCCACAGAAGAAAAAAAAAAAACAGGCGGTATGTTGAGAGCAGAGGCAGATCTTAAGGATCTAACGCTGCACGCTCTGTTCCAAAAAGCAGCTTTAGACTTTTCTGGGGAGGAAGTAAACAAGTACAAAACCCTGTTGGCTGGAAACTGAGGTGAGAAGAGGTGCATCGTAGGCGAAAACAGAACACGAAAGAGAGAGAGAGAAAAAAAACTGAAGTTAGTGACATTCATTTGCCAAAAGACGTGAAGACAACCATGGGAAGTGTGTTTTTTTTATTTCCGTCAAAAAAGGGCGAGAATAAGACCTCTATTTGACAAGGCGAGGTGAAGCGAAAGAATGAAAGAGCTTTAATTAGACGGGATAGACGGTGAGAGCTTGTGAAGTCTAATTAGGAACGTCTGAGCAGAAGAATGAGCGAGAATCACAGACTTTTATTACGGACTATACAGGGAAGTGAGCAGCCGGAGATGGACGGTTGCATTTTGCTGTAAATCGCTATGGGCAACGTTCAAGATAGCAAGCCATTTGTTCACCTCTGTCTGTTTCATTAACGCATTCATCTCTTCAGTCAGTTTAATATCGAGGATATGGAGGCCTTGCAATTTGTACCTGAACACCTCATCCTAATGACCTTGTGAAGTGATATTCCGCTGGGCACTAAGAGGTATTTTGAGCTCCATAAGTAATTATGCATTATGTGAAATACAGAATGTAGGTAGATATTTAAAAATATTAGTAGTAGTGGTGGTAAAGAATATTGTTACTTGTAACATAATAGAACAGGGTCAATTTTAAGCATCTCTTATTTTTTCTTATTTTAGGAAACCTTCAGGCTACAGCTTTATGTAGAAGTATCCAATTACTGTTTGAACATAACTATAGTACAGGAAACTGCCATGTGTTTTTAGTATGGATGGTACAGGTCAGTAGAGTTGAAAAAAAATGTACTGTGAAGAGTAAAGAGTATTGTTACCTCAAAATAAAATTACTCAAGTAAACGTAAATGGTGCAGGAACCTACTCAAGTAAACCAATGTAACTGATTAAACTAATTGCTGCTCACTTCTATTAGAATCTGGTCGTTTTTTTGATATTGTATAGAGCGGAACAAGGAAGAATAAAGACAAACTTCAATACAAATACAGTTTTGTCATCTACAATTATACTGAACTCGTCGATTTTGAGTGCCATTGTGATTAGCTCAATGGAGAGAATAGATGACGAACGCAACTCAAAATACATGCTAGAAGTCTGTAATTGTTAATCAAAATATTCCTTTCAAATTTATAGCAATGGTCTATTATCCCTCCAGAGATACTGTAGGAACGTAATAAATCAAAAGCGATGCCAAAGTCTTAATGATGCATTAATGAGGCTGATACTGCAGTCATTGGGCCAAGCGCTAATCTGGACACCCATCGATGACCGGGACATTGATCACACAAGTTTGACCAGTCTGATTCCTGGACATTCACTGACAAGCAGAAACGGCTGATGGATTACACTAGCAGCTTAAATTATGTCTACAATACAGATAGTTGAGCTTGGACATTTTATACTATGGTAAAAGACTGGATCTCTTCTTCTGGGTGATCACGCTTCGACATCTTTTGAATGGCTCTTTGCCCAGAGGGAGGCTATATGTGGATCACTATTCATTACGTCGCACTTGCTAAATTAAAAGCATTTGTCAGCAGTGACCAGAATTAAATGCAGCTGTTTATGTGGCCATTTTGGAGCATTTCAAAAATACAATTAGATTAGCTGAAATTAAATGTTATTTGGTTTGACAAAGTTTTTTAATACTCCAAATTATTGTCCATTTCCTAAGCGTAAACATGCTATTTCACACATTATTTGGTTAATAGAAAATGTGTCCTTAACAGCAGAGTTCTTTGCTAGTCTGCCCAAGCCAAATACACAGTAAAAATACACAGGGCAACGCTGTCTCCATCTAAATGCTTAACAATATCCCTTTAGACATCAAAATACAACAATCTGGGGATACTAAGACATTTACAAAAGGTAATTCTTAAAGTAACGTGAAAAGTAAGCTTGCTAGTTAAATGGGTCTGAAAACCCCTCCTGTTCCAACTTCTTATTATATTTTTTTCCCAATGGACCAGTAAATAAGCATTGTTTCTCTAATCCTTTTTTTATTTCCTGTAACAACCAACTAACACATAAAATGAGCCAGTTTCAGTATCGTAACTTCAAGCTGAATTTTGAAGCAGTACATGTTATGGTTCATCCAAGTTGGGCTGCCATGTCCAGGAACAAATCAGGATCTGAACATTTTTTGTCAAAACACAGTAAATTTTAGGTAATTACATTGTGTATATAGGTCAAATAAAAGTAAACAGTACAAAGGACGGAGGGCAGTGCATGGGCAAATACATCACCTCTCCGGCTGTTTACACAAATGTAAACAAATGTAAAATGTAACCTGTACATGCCCACAAGTAAAAGGCATAGGCATTATGTTAATATTGCTCATGTAGGTACATAAGCCATGTCAGGATCAAGAGATTTCCTCTCTTATCAAACCTCCAGCCGGCCAAAAGTGCCATCAGACATGCTTGTGTAAAAAGGATGTAGCTGGTGGACCCCTTGGCTTCTCGCAGATAGGACTAAGATGAATATTTAACACCTACAGTCTACAGCTGAATCATGAATTAGAAATCCAAACTGTTATCACCAGACAATTCACAAGTGCTTCCTCCATCGGGGAATTCTCTCTCTCAAATTGAGTTTTAATAGTTTTCAGGAAGTCAATAGAGTAGGTTAATGATTTTATAAAGGATGAATCTAGTCTTTATCTCCCACTATGCCATTTTGGAAGTTATATTAATCATTATGTGTAAATAAAACATTGAAATCTTTCTCCATAGTGATTTGGTGGCACCAGGTTTGATATAGTTGCTTACTCAAACCGACTATTAAAGGTGATCAATAATTCTTTCTCATACGCGGCCAGTGTTCTGCCCACATGCATTTTCTGAGTCTGCAAAATTGGTCGTACCTCCACCACTGATTAACCAATGGTTTGTATTCCTGACAGATTCTCCAAAGAGCCTGGAGGTAATGCTGCCATACAAACCCCATATCTGTCTGGCCACAGACAGACATCATAGCCATCCATATTCTGCCTGTACGTGTGTGTGTATATGTTTACAGGGCTGACTCATCTGATGGTGATCACATCACTGCTCCCTCATTGCAAGAAGGAGGCCACTCAACCTTATTTTGTAACCCTTCAGTGTAAAAAAAATGTAATAGATTGTTATTCACAGCGCCATCATATTTGCACATTGGCAGCTGTATAGGTACTGCACAAGAGAATGGGACGTGCTTGTTTGTTTCCAAATAAATGGTTTCATTAGAATGTATCATGTACAGTATATTAGGAAATGCGGGCAGATGCATAAACAGAACATGTATGAGCTAATGTAAGCACAATAGAAAATGTCCACTAGTGGAAAGGGGTGAAGCTTATGTAAAAGAGTAAAGAACAGGAAATTACCTCGATTAGTGCTGTCAAAGGAGTTGTGTTTTCTGTGGTTTATCTAAGTAAGATACAGTCATTTTTTAAATTTGACTGAAAGTCACTAATAAAACAAATTTAGGTTTTAAGATTAGTACCATTGTGAGATAAGTCCAAAGTCTAACATTTAAGACCTTAGTTCGGAGTTTGGAAAAACACATTTAACCCTAAACTAACAATAATTGGCATCCAAGCATTTGATTTATATATTATTTTTGTTTTTTTTTGCTCCCTAATCACAAAATCCTACATAAAGGCAATATGTTTATAATTTCTAATGCAGTATTTCTACGCCAGTCTAAATCAAGCCAAAGCAATGGTTTTGACATAACTTTTATTTTTTTTATTTTTTTTACAGCTATTGGCCATACTGTCATTTTAAATATTGTATCCGTGGCTGCCATATTGCGATGCTAGCGCCTTTGGCCATGTTGTTATTTTAAACATCTGTGTCTCTCTGCTGCTTTGTGGAGTCTGCTGGTGTCTGCCAACAGTTTCCACAGTCGCATCTCTTCATATATCCAGAACATTCTTTTCTTCATCTGAGGATTTATCTTCAAACCACCATGTTGCCACTGCAATAAATTGGTGTGAAGCCAATTAATAAAAAACAAGGCAAGAAAACCGTCTGTCGCTGTCATAGTGCACACCAACTGAAATGTCCTTGAGACCAGCCATAAAGCAGCGGCTGCAGCAATGGAAATACATTTCTGATCATAGGACCAGAAGTTAACAGCTGACTACACAAGTGAAGGCAAACAAGCCCACAGAGCTGGAACTAAAACGAGATCACAGGAGAGTAGATAGATGACCAATTATCAAGCGGTGAACAGGCAAAGCTCCAAGGGTCTGACATCCGTGAGCTGTGTGCATATCCCTGTTCTACGAGCTGCTGCCCTTTTGACTGCCTCTTTAAAAGACTGGACCGTCTACACTGGAGCTCCCCAAGGAGATGGGTCAGTTCCTCCTAAAGGTTACGCTCTGTCACTCCGGGGAACAGTGGGCAGCTGGTGGTCCAGGTACCAATCACTGATACACCGTTCACTGGGAGTATGAATGGGCTCGGTGAGGTACAACACTTATAGCAAAAATAATAATGTCATGAATTTATATAGAGCTTTACAGTTGAGTGAATCATTCATTTACTACATAGTTATAGCCACAGCTGCCCAGGAACATACTTAGAGATGTGGCAGCCATACCCCTTCCTTGGCATCTCTGGCTACCACCAAACACACTAACACATTGATACATTGGTAGGGTTTTGCCAAAGACATAACAGCAGCATGAAACAGGGAGAGATCAAACTGCTAAACACAGGTCTACTACCATACATTCATACAGAGTGTCTTGCCCAAAGGCATAACAGTTGGAATCTGCAACCTGGTTAGTGGCCCCTGAGGTTGTAATTGGATAAAAAAGGTAATTTTTTGCCATCCAAATCTCAATCTGTTGTGGAAAGCTGAAGCTAAAGAGACCATGGCCAGTATTGTAGTGGCATAAGTAAACAAATAGCACATGAAAGCTGGTGAATAAATCTGCCATGACAATGGACAACCATGAGGCTATCTAATATTGATCCCAGCCAGAAAGAGTATCTCAGCTCAGGCCTAGTCGATATGTTGGGTTGTGGTCAGTGAAATGCTGAATTGTTATATTTAGAAGCATTTTGTACAGACTGAGAAGGCCTTTGTAGCCTCTAGTTAAAATCATTTGTACAAAATCTGTTTTAAAACCTTCACTTCTGCACTCATAAGTCTGACACATGTAACATAACTAGTGACTGAAGACAGTGGTTGTCAGTAACTGTAACTTGCATTGTCCACATTGTGGTTAGTCTACACTGATCTGGTCATAACATTATGTCCACTAGCAGGTCAAGTAACTAACAACAATCTCTTCATCATAGCACCTGTTAGTGGGTGGGATATATTAAGCAGCAAAAGAACATTTTGCTCTCAAAGTGTGCAAGTTAATATATACTGGGTTTTGGTCAGTAAAAGAAATTGTTAAACATAGATTTATTTTTGCTCAACCTTAGAAAGCCCTCTGTTGCCTTGAGACAAAATCATTTACACAAAACCGTCCGCATTTAAACTCTTAACACATGACTAGTTATGAGTTTGTTAAGTGCAAATTAATTCCATATTACAACCCCCAGTGAAATAATAGGTTTTGTGGAACCGAACAACATAAAGTCTCACACAGAGAAAATATGGAGCTACAATAATGAGCCAATCAATTATTTGGATGTGCTCTAGTGACAGTTGGCTCTCACCGTTCTGCAAAAGCCGCTGCAAAATGTCACTGGGTGTTTTCTTTGTCTTTTTTTCTGCAAGAATTCCACCATCAACCAGCACCTCCCAAACAACAACCCTAGAGGAAAGGCAGCTTATAACGCACACACACAGAAAGCAAGCAAGAAAGTACAGCATCTCCGTCTGAGAAGAAAGACAAGCACAACCAATTATTCGATCACCCAGAGGCCCGTGGAAGAGGGGTGAAGGATTGCACGAGGCAGGTGATTAGTTTTAAGTGTCAGATGATTGGGCAGTGAACTCTGCACTTAGAGAACTAACACAAGCCTAATGGAAGGAAAACTAATATTCTACTGCAAAACTATATTTGATCTTTCGTATCTGTAAATGGTTAGGAATTATGTTAACAAAAGTCTATGCTAACTTTGGCAGAGTTTAGAATGTTTTGCAGTTAGCATAGCATTGTAAGGTTATCCAAAATGATGCAGAACGTAGACCATTAAAAGCTAGAAGTTGTCATCTATTTTTCTTAGGAAGTCCATACAACCTTCTAATCTATGTAGAAACTCAATGAAAACATGACTTAAAACTTCTAGAAAAAAGTTAAATAAATGCTCAATTATCTTCTATTAAAATACTGTCAAAGATCTATAAGTATTTTTTTTTTTAAATGGCCGTAAACAAATTGACTCCCTCCTGCTGTCCCTTAGTCTAATCTGTTTCCAGCATTCCTATTCCAGGTGTGAAAGGGGTGACAGAAATATTCAGAAATGTAACGTAATTTGTTAACTGTGAAAATGCTGTGATGTTCTTTCTGTACTATAGTGAAAATCATGAGCATGTAATTGATCCCAAACTGACAAATAGTGTTAATTTGATGGTGGGGGTGCAAAGTTTGCGCTCACTCACACTTCTCAGGCTTTGTCAGGTGTGTGAGGTGGGTGAATTTGTTAATTTTTGTAAACTAAGCTTGTTGTAAATAATGGCTAAAAATATTCCAACCATTTGAGACAGAATTATGAAATCTCTGCGTACATGCTGTAGGTCACTCTGATACTATGAATAACTCACTTAGAAAGCACTGACTAATTAGAGTTAATATTTAATTGTGAATTGTGAGATATGATCACGCAGGACCATATCTCCAACAACCGACTGTACGCCCACAGGCCCTACAGTGCTCAACACATCGCTCGATGTTAACATTTCATTTGCTGCGGGACTTCTTCTGTTCCTATACATGACTTTGAATGCGTCACGCTGATCTCCTCGCTGCTCAACCTTAATGAAAAATCACAATCCGATGTGACAGTTTTCTGCCACCTATTATGAGCTGTGGAGCTTACACAGCCTCTTTAGCATACACATGTTTTTTATTTACTTATTTTTAGTCGTCATGTGTGTCGCGCTGGAGCCATGTCTCATCTATAGTGTAGGACAGACATGCATATTTCAAGGCCTCTGTCTGCCCCTGTCTTTGTGATAATAACATATTCTGGTGTTTTGACTGGCTTCGAAAACTCATACTGTTTGTGTTTCAGTTGCTGTACCCCCTCAAATCTATCCTCGATCAGTTAAGTTTACCTTCCTTTCCAATCAGTGCCCGATTTATATTGGCCAACATCAGCTTCGGAAAATGTTTTTGTTACTGTAATTGCACTTGACAAACAGCCCACTGTCTGGAGTAACTGTTTATTGACTTGTCTGTGTGCACAGTGGTGTGTGAGAGGCAGGAGGTTGTGGCGTGCACCTAGGCCCACCCAAGTGCCACAGACTGGAAACGCGAACATCGATTTGAGTTTTTTTCTTCTTTTTTCTAAGTAGAGGGAAACACCAGCGGTCACATAAACATAGCCTCAGAAAGTGAAAAATCAAACGTGTGTCACTGCATCTTTTCACAAAGGGAGGCATAGTTTGTTTGCCTGACCATGTTGTGTAGTATGGATTTTAGATAGTTGTTGTATGGCATTAGTGCTATAGAAACAGTGGAAGGCCTTACATACTGCATACATATTATATTGGATTGTGTGTCAGGTGTCCTAAATAGACTTATGTTAGTCCAATTTTATGTTTTTTTCTTACAAAAAATTGCCCCAGTGTAAAACACTACCTTAAAAAATTTCCGTTTACTGTTTTCCAGACTTGTAGGTTGTTAACATGAAGACAGTTTCTGTAATCTATCATTCACTTGATTTTATTCAAATCAGCCAAGTGCTTCTGTGGTATGTACTGTTTTTTAACAATCAGTAAAAGTACTGTTACAACACTTAATACACTGTATTTCATGTGGTATTTTGGTTTGGTGATTGTTCAAAGTTTAATTCATAAAAAAGACACATTGCCCTGGCCTGTTCATTAATTTAGAAGCACATTGTCTTAGGGGGACTCTACCAACTGAAAAACTTGGCCTCTCCAACTTACACTAAAACCTACCAGCAAATGAGATTCAGCAATGCCTAATAAAATGCAGTTTTTTTGGACTGTGGGAAGAAGCTCAAGTACCCACAGGCACACAAGAACATGCAAACTTCACCAAGTTGAGCCAGTGGGCTGTAGGATAAGTTAGATCAGAATTCAGCAGCAGTAGCGCTTCATTTGGGGCAAGGCTTCCCTGTGCATATGTCCATCACGGAGGATTCCAACTTCTCTTCCCATTTAACTCCTGACAAACATGGGGTAAAAAACAGTCCCTGCCACCTTAGAACATCTTTGCAATTGTACATCTAACCAATTTACATAGGTGACTTTAAACCACACATCAATTAGTTTAGGGGTAAATTCTCTATCCATTGAGACACATAGAGATACTAAAACAAATCTACCCCCATCTCAGAACTCAACAGTGACACCCAGATGGTGTTGTGGATCCACAAGAAAAACTTAATCCATGGTGAACAACTTGAATCGGCAAAGTACACCTTAATAATCCACGATCCAAACTTTAACTATGAAGTTATCACAGTTGGTGCAAACAAAATAGATACAAGAAAAATGATTAGCATATTACTGTAGGCTAGATAGATATATGTCATTTTCCTACCCATGCCACATAACCTTAGCTTCATGCACATACGTAAACCTAAAACCTGTGCTATGTATATTTCCATCTGTTGTGTGCATTTGAAACAGATGTGGCTGAAGTTGCAGCTCCATATGTAACTGTAAATTCAAGTGGGCACTTGACGAGGAAACCGAAGCCTGCGCTGACCTCTGATGTCGAGAGCTGTTATTAGTTATCGCGCCTCAACACATATTGTAAATGCACAGCTTACAGACCCTTAATGGAAATGAGAGCTAGACGAAAGTGCTAATGTAGTTTGGACCATCTTAGGACGTTGGACTGAATGTGTCTCAGGCAAATGTTTTAATCCCATTTGGACCTGTAGTAGTATTTATTAGATTAGCACTTGAATGTCATGTTTATCAGGTTTACTGGTGTAAATGGAAAGCATTAGAGGTATGCTTAACGGCTGCATGTAAAGGCATGGTAAAGTGAGCTCTGTTTTTGGCTGAGGAGATTGTGTGTTGAGAGGAGTACAATATAAGGCTGATTTAATCCATATAGATTGTACATGCTCAGAGGATGTGGGTGGTTTACATTAGGCTGAATGAATATTTGGTTGGACTCGCATACAGCCTGAATGTATTTGGACAGAGAGCTGCTGTTGAAATCCGGGCTCCCGTCTCTTTAAATATTCTCCGGGATGATGTTAATGAGGTTAGTTGGTTTTAATTCAAGTGTATCTTCAAATTTAGATTAATATTCAATGAAGCGCTCGTTCTTTTCTTTTCACTGTAGCCTGGTCATTGTGTTTGTGTGGTGCCTGGAGACATGAGTGGCTATCTACATGAACAAGGGGAACAACGAGGGGCTTGTTATGAACAGCAATCACCTGTTCTGCCCCGACAGCCAGTCCCTCTCAGCGATGGCCTGCCAAACTGCGCCGCGACCAGCTGGTGGCAATCTTCAATTACTACACCTGAGCCTGATTAGCTCTTCGGCTCTGACCCACGGCCACCTGGACCGGCCCAACATCAACATCTTCTTTGGTCATGTGTTTGGGCTGCTCCTCTCTTGAAATAGGAGGATTGGAATTAGGCTACTGCATGAAAAGAATACACTGGTAACTTAGCACTAATTAAGTTAACATTGATGTTAGAGCGGGAATTCACAGCTTCTCATTTTGGATACATGAGACGTCCCCAATAATGTTATTATCTCCACCAAAGAGGTGATGTAATTACATTCTTTGACGGAAATGCCTCATAAATTTGAAAGAACATCTGAAACATGTCTAAAATGTGTTCTCGGGATTGTAGCACAGTGGTTCTACATTTGGGATCAAATTGGATTTCATTAAAGCCTGTAGTCTGGAGATTTCATAAAATAAGAAATTGTGTGGTTATCACATAAACTTTGATATGATGTTGTTGGGGATGTCAGAGG
>JAVQKG010384299.1:0-21763 GCA_036025885.1 Hypseleotris bucephala | reverse complement strand
AAACTCCTGAAAATTAGTTATTTAGAAATGTTTAAAATTAAATGTACTGAATATAATTACCCTTTCGAATTTATTTATACTTACTTATACTTACTATTATTTTTTGTTGCGGCATTGAGACCTAAACAAGCATTTTATTAATGATTTTACAGTGCGTAAAACAATACATGCTTTTGTACGGTAGGTGGCACTAATGTTTTAAAATGCCGTCTAGAGGTGGCTGAAAGAAACAGAAGAAGTGCGGTCCCTAGGATACGAGGGGAAGCGTAGGGTTGAATGATGGTAAGTCCTCTCAGCATGTTGTTGAAAATAAATGCTACAGAATAGTTCCTCTCTTCTGTTTAGTCTAGTATGTGCAAGCCATTGACATGCAATGAGCAAATGATGAGCAACTTCGAGTTAGCCCATGCTAATAGGATTGTTTACATTTGAATTGCTAACACTAGCCTACTAGCGTTAGCCAAATGATTTTGATAGTACACGGCACGCCAACTCGAGTACTGTTTCTTCTTTTAACTAACTGATTTTACCACTGCCTTTATCCCTTGTATGTGTAGGGCATGTCAATGGAGCGTTGGCACTTGGCGCATTTGCAGCAGATTTTAGGGGCATTGGAGGCAGTTGTCCTGGGCTGTTTTGGTCCACATGGAGGGCGGGTACTTTTCATCAGAGAAACTGGACAAGTGAAGTTGAGCCGCTGTGGAGCTGATATTCTAGGCGGCCTACGTTTAGACCATCCAGTGGCTAGGTAAAAACAGACATGGCAGTAATACTGTATGTGTCATTTTAGAACAGAAATGTTTTCTCTAACATTAAGCATCTATGTTTGTATTTTACAGAATGATTGAGGACTTGGCTTCAACGCACAGTGCTGGTACAGGAGATGGGTCCAAGACGTTTATTCTTCTCCTTGCAGCATTGGTACGGGGGATTCATACAACAGCCTCGAAGGATCCTCATGTGTCACAAAATAACAGTACAAGGAACGAGACACAATATGCCACAGCTCGACGCTTGGCTAATGAACTGTTGTCATTTGCTCTGCAGAAGCTCGATGACATCATCAATGTGGGAGTGGTGCCTTATGGACAGTGTCTTTCATGGCAAGATTTCAGTTCAGCCACAACATCTCCAGTTCAGAAGCTCTTGTCATCATTTTTTCGTACCCGCCTGGGCCACAGTAACATCAGTTTTATTTGTAGTCTTTTGTGTGAAATGCTCGTTAACTGGAAATCTAATAACAACCTCCCCCTTTCAACACTTGAGTTTTTAAATGACATGTTTCCTGCTCTTTATACACCTGTTGAAGGCTTTCCTATCAGTTGTTGCAGATTGATAGATGGGCAGGTCATCCACAGAGACTTTGCTACATCATTCACACAAATAAACCAAGATTCAGTCAAAGCAATCGTTTTTAATGGACCCATTGACCCAGGATTCCAAGATGCAGAAAGGACACTAGAAGTTGGAGGCAAACAAAATATTTCAGATTTTAGTTCCCATAACAAAAGGACATTAGAAAGTGTCATAGAACACATCGGGAGGTTTGGTGTCAATGTTCTCTTGTCTTCAGATAAACTGTCCGCAGCTGTTTTATCTTTAACCACACAAGCTCAAATCTGTGTTGTGGAGTGTATCAGTGAGGAAGAACTGTCACTTTTTAGCCATCTTAGTGGAGCCATGGCCATCTCAGAATATTGGACTATTCAATCAAAACATGTCGTCCCATTGGCATTTTGTAAACCAATAGTTCTTGGAGCACACAGGTATGATATATTTCCTTTTTTTTTTTACCTTTTCCTACAAAACATAACACAAGATAATTAAATCTAAATGTCTTCCATGTTTTAGGTATGTCCACGTGGGGTTCCCTGAAAAGGAACATTTCAAACCTTGTAGCCTGGTCATATGTGGCACCAGAAAAGGACAAACTGAGCAGCATGCTTCTGCTTTGGAAGATGCTCTTCAAATGTTACAAACAACTTGGGAACCACCTACTTTCATCAACTTCTCACAAGGATGCATGATACCAGCTGGTGGGACTTTTGAGTTTCTCTTGAGACATGCACTTCAGAAAAGATCAGTTTCTAAAGACACGGATCCTGCTGTGTTCCACATCTTAACAGATTCTCTAAACTATGTTTCTCGTCATATTTACTCCCGAAATCCACGGCTACTGGCGCAAACCCGTTCTGAAGTTCTAAAACACATTCAGAAACACGGTGCATTTCCCACACATTGTCACTGTAACACTCCTGTTGAAAGCACTAACTATCCCTGCCGTTTACAATCAGATCTTTGCATATTGGAGTCAGGCCTGGAATCAGTCTCCAGTAAATACCAGACTCTTATGGCCGCATTGCACTGTCTCGCGAAGCTTTTCCAGATAGACTCTATCCATTACACACACACTAGATTAAAAACAATAAGATGCAGATACGTTTTCTCAAGAGGCACAGAGGACTCAGAAGACTCAGACGAGGAGGATGAGAACTGAGATGTATTATGTACAAAAGGAAAGCCGTTACCAAATTCCCTCTCATATTGCAGACAACATTACAGACCAATAAAATCTCAAATATTGTAAGTTGTGGTATGTCAGACAGTAAAAAAAGTTGGTTCGTCTTGAGTGGTTTATCATTTATCTTACTCCAACTACATTCCTTCCCCAACAAGGTCAGTCACTTCTAAATAGTAAGATAGCGCCCCAGCTAATGCAGACATATAGCTACACCAAAATAACACTTTCCGTCTATAATCAGTGTTATCTGTAAAATATGGGTGGGGGTCAGAAAGTTTCAACTCACCCAACTGTCAGCAGCCAAATCAGACACGACTTCCTTCTACTGAAATCAGATTCAACTAAGTTCCAACTTTTTTGGGGGGGAAATAGTGAGTCATTGAGAACTAACTATCCCACTTTCATCAATGCTGTGTACTTAAGAATGGTTCTTCTGTGAGTCAGCTGGTGTGTTTTGGATAATTTTAATTGTGCTACATCAAAGATTATTGTTGATTTGATAAAAGTATGAGTCACAGTTGGGTCCAAATATCAGATAAAATAAAACATTGAGAATGTTGTTTTTCATAGTTTCACGATATGTTTAAGCCTTACTGACTGTAGTCTTATTTTTTAGCCTATGCAGTATCAGGTAAGTAAAAAAAAATGTAGCAAATCTGGCATAATAAAATTTGGTCATGTACCTCTGTTTATTTTAATTTATTTAACACAGTGAACCAGTGCATATCAATCGACATAATCTCAGAAACACAAAATTGACAGTATAAAACAAATGTATCTTCCATTGTTCGTTACTATATAACAATCTGACTCAAAAACCTTCCAAGTGTAAAAACAAAACATATTTTAAAATGCAAATAAAAATCAATATTTATGAAAAATGAAACATTGGAGCTATAAATGAACACTCGAAATGTTAAATCAAAATGGTACTACCACCAAGCTAAAGTGATCACATTTTGGTATAAAAACTAACCAAAGGTGACCAAGTATGCTATATTTTTGCATTGTAGGTAATTGAATCCATTGGCATCTGCTGGAAAGTGAGGTGGTTCCTGTTCGGCCTTGCACTATGATTCTTCTTGCCGGTTTGTGATCAACACTACAATATAATCTTTTCTTTAGATTATTGACATCTTACAAACAGTAGTTTCAATCAATGATCACAACAATACAAATATCTGTACTACATTTATACGTGCACAGATGACACCCAATGTATAGCTGGGCCAATTTTCACCACATTGCGTCTAGTTAGTTCAAGTGTCAGCAGCACAGTTGCAAAAAGATATTAATAGTAATATTCAGAAAGGTCTGTCACCCAGCCTATCTTAGTTTTATGTTCTTCAACAAGCAGTGTTTCCATTGGCAGTGGGGAGTCATGTGACTCTGGGAATGACATCATGCAACACAATATAAAGACTTGGATGTGAGGATGGCTGTCACACCACCTCCCGAGACTTTCTGATGGCGCAGCACAAGAGCATACTGAATATCATTCCAAAAACCTGAAAAACAGCAAGATTTTAGTTTATTTGTGTTTTATAGATGTAGAATTATATAAAGGATATGAAAATGATGCACTCACCATTATGACTCCAATAGTGACGCCCACTCCTCCGATGATGTGTAGTTTGGAATCAAATACCTCATCGATAGCATCAGGGCAGCTCTGCAAAATAATTCACAATTCTTTTTAGCCTTCTTTAAATACAGCTTAAGATATGGTTGCAGGCTGTTTTACGTGAGTAGAAAGGCTCCATTGTTGCTATAGTAACACCATCGGGCTTCAGACATTTCAAAGAGGACTTATAAGCTAGTGACAGAACTCAAAGCACTAGTAGAAAAACACAACTGTGAATTATATTATTTCTGCTTTCTTTTTAAATACCTAATTCTAAATCTAGACTATAATTTTTTATTGCAAATTTGTTAGACCTGAATTAGTACCTTAGTAATGAGCTCTTGAAGTTTATCCCCTCGTGGACAAGTTTCTTTGGCAATGTCATCTACAGTACCAGTTGGACCACAGCAGTTGAGCTATAAAGAAATAAACAAAAAAAGATTATTATTATGATTATTATGTTGTATAGTAAGTAGGCTACATCAATTTTTTAGGTAAATAAAATAATGGCAGAGATCAGAAACACAAAACAGAATAAATTAAAGTGCTCACCCCATGTTGAATGACTTTTAGTGTCTCCTTAAGACGCTCATCTTTTGTGTCCATGTAGTTATTGTAGGTTTGTCTGTAGAATGACGTGATATCGTTCACCACCTGTGGAACAAGGTGTAAACAGTGTAAACCTTTTTATTTTGTCATTTATTTTTTGTAGCATTACTCATTCACTTATGCATTACCTTTGCTTGATTTGAAAATCCCCAGATTCCTGCTGCCACCTCCACTGCAAAGATGATCAGCAGGAAGAAGAAGAACTGAGGACAGATAATTTACCATTAGTGTCTATTTAGCCATGATTCTGCAAAATGAAGGTCAGTTGAGTTGGGCTTAAATCACATTACACAGGCTCCTCCTCCTGACAGATTTAGTCAAAGAAGATTATGAGCAGACTGGGATGACGCAGCTGTTAACAATCAAGAGCCGTGGCACTAAAGATAGGTTAAACATACTACTGTCATAAAGCAGTGTGTGAGTGCTGTGATTGAAATGCATTCAAGTACTTTGGAGTGCCATTAAAATATTTCAGGCTCCTTGCTCCTTTTGTGTCCCAACAAATCTATCTATAGAACACTAATAAGTCCCCTTTTTTTTTAACCCTTTCCCTGTTGTTCCCATTTCTTCCAAAAGTAACACATAACACACTAAAAAACGTGATAATACCAGCAGTTGCAAAATTCCATTTCTTTACCCTGTTATTGTTTTGATATTTGCCAATATGCTCAGACCTCGAGTGTACAGCTTTATGCACTGATTTTATGTAGGATTTCAGAAGCTTTTAATTAGTTATTAAGTTCAAATGCACCATGAGTTAAGAAAAAATACAGTATGTGTCCTAGTTTTTAGGTTAAGAAATCTGGTCACCATAATTTAAGAGATCTGGGTGTACAAGTTATAGGCAGTTAAACAAGGGAGGTACAGAACAGAAAATGACACTAACCAGTCCGAGCATACAGGGAGACTCCTGGATGGCCCCACAGCATCCAAGAAACCCTACCACCATCATGAGTGCCCCTGCTGCAATCAGGATGTAGACACCTGGAAAGGACATTTTGACAATTTAATTATACATTTTGGCATCAGAAAATAGAAGTAGGGCTCCATAAATTACAAATAGGTTATTATTAATTATCAGAAAAAACACGAGAAGAAAGTAAAACTAACTGTATGGTAGAATTGTATGATTCTCAGTCTAATCACTGCACAAGATCACACATCATAACATTCTGGAGCTTTAGGTTTTCCTAAATGCAAAAACTACAATTTCGTCCTCAATTGTAAATTTTTGGCCTGGGTTTTGCTATTAGGTCCAGAGCCTTGTTTCTCTTAAATTAAAATTGGATTGAACTTTTTGATATAAAGATATAACAATCTACAGTGCCGGTCTTCATATAAATAAAAAAAAGGAAAATAAATAGTATAACCTATTATAAAGGACATTAGATTCAGTGGTCTTCTTTTTAAGACAAAAAAATACAAAAACTAAATCATGATGCAATTGAAATAGTGATCATGATTCTAATAAAATTGTATAATTAAATTACCATTATCATTATTTACCATATGCCCACCATTACTTTTTACAGTGTATCTCATATTACATAGCCTATTTTTGGCTATATTCTGTAGTGCCAATATATTAGGCTAAAAATATCTTACCAGTGTAAAAGACATATGGAGAGTCTGCCCCTTCAAACAGGCCTTTGGTCTTGGGGTCCAGTCTAAGCCAAAGGCCAATGGCAAACACAGCTGTTCCTGCGAGCTAAAACAAGACACAAGAATAACAACAAAGAGCTCTAAAACTGTTTTCATTCATTTACTAGTATTTACTTGTGATGTAAACAACCCGTTCAAGTCCCATTCAAACAGAGGTACACACTGAGTTGACCACCTCTAGACACTTTTTCAGTTCATGGTGTGGCTATCTATACAACTTTATCATGTATATTCAGATGAAGTAGTTCAGTTGAATCAAATCAAATCATATTCTTTCAACAATTGCATACAGATGGTGTGGTCTCTGAAAACTGCAGACCCAAGCAGCTGTCAAGACACGCACTGTCAGGAAATATACAACTCAGTGATTTTTATATTGTAAAACTTTCATACTACACACTAAACACTATTAAACATAAAGTTAAGTAAAGTGCTCCTACCCAAAAGAAGAAGTTGAAGACAAACATAATGCATTTCACACACTTGATTCCCCCAGAGACAGCCATACTGATAAACTTTGTGCTCTTGTCTTTTTTTCCTCAGAGGAAGAGAAAGCAAAATGGTGTCTGCTACAAATGTGCGTGAAAAGGAAAAGCAACAGCAGCAACATACGCCTACATAATATCACCTGATCGTTCAGTTTGGGAGTGGCAAACTACAGCTAGAAGTGTAACATGACCGAGTAACCTCTGCTCTTTCTATAATAGGGACCCCTGCACTCTTCCTTCCCCTCTTTTGTTTTACACATGAACTGATTCTACATTAGACTCCAGTATTCTGTTCACTGTGCAGGGTTAGTGGACATGTAATAATTTTTATCTACTTGGGAACATTGGCTTTGTTGAGACATGTTCATACAAGATTGTTTTTCCTTTAAATTTGCAAAAGGGCACGTTCAATGTACTGCACAGTGTTGTAAAAAAGTTTCAGCTGTGCAAAAAATGTAGCTTAGTGTTGAACTAAATTATGCACAACAGTCAAAGCCAAGTTTTGATACTCTATAATCTTGTCAAAACAACACTCATTCCCAGTACGTAAAATAAAAATAGACCTCATTGAAGTCCCATTACTTCCTGTTCCCACAGCTGACAAACTGGGCACTGCTGGGAGAGAATTCTAGGAACTCAATTGATGTTGTTTTTTAAACTAAGTAGAGGTGGCAATTTTTGTTTGGGTTGGTGGGCCTTTATGTAAAAGGGTAGGTAGTCCCTGGCTACACTTGCCTTGGTATTATTTCTGGGATATATTGCTAAAACCCACATTCACATTTCCCCTTTTTTTATATAGCCTACTGTAGCCTATATATTTTATTAATCCCTACGTGTTACAGAATGCTTTATAGCATCTGCCAGTATCACTGGACATTTTCTCTGTGCCCAGACATGTCTTGTACTTACCTGCTGTAGGATTTAAACTGAGCCTGAAAGAGTTAACATGTCTCTATTTGTGTAGGCTTGTAGTCACGATTAAGAATGATTAACTCACAGTGAATGTTCCCCCCACGTCTCTGCCTTTACTGTTTGTTGCACAGTACAGAAGCCCATTGCATGTTCTGTGTTCAATTTCATAGGCCTAAATGGCCAAAACATTAAATATGCACCCACTAACGAGTACATATCACAAACAAACCACAGGGGCACACCCTGTGGGTTTAGTGGGACAGAAATAGCAAGTGGGATGTTCATTTAGCAGGACACACTTGAACACACAGATAGGACATACTATCTCCCTGACATGCGCGAGTCTGGGCGTCACGTGACCCAGCAGAAGTCTTGATCATAATTATGTTCACCACTACTGTCTCCAGATCTTCACAACGAACGCATCCCTCGCTATGTTGTGGTTATTATTAAAATGCCAAGCGCGCAAACTCCACCGCGTCGTCTGCGCGAGGAATTGGGTCACTTGGCCACAAGGGATTATTCTCCCAACCGCTCTGCCTACACATGCGACGGGACACTATTTGTTTAGATGTGGTCAAAGCCAGCAAATCACACGAGAAGCGTTTTATATCGCTTTGTGCTTGTGTATATGAGTGTTTTATTAACGCTTTGGATTGGCGGCTCTCACAGTTTACTATCGCTTCCATAAAACAAACGCACACTGCCCCATAGCTACACATCCTGCAGGTAGGCTGTCCCCTTTCTTGAGGCAAACAAGACCAATTTTCCGATTCAATCAGACTTACCCAGAACACCAGGTTGAAGGCAAACATCAGGTATTTAATGCACGTCTCTCCGCCCGAAAGTGCTGCCATTGTGCTACAAAAAGCACCGTTTATTAGCACCGACGTTGGAACAGGAAAGCTTCTAAATAACAGTCAGTATGTAAATGGGGTTATCAGCCGACGCGCCAGCTCTGGTACGCGCGTCGTGCTGTGCGCTCTCGTAGTGGCCCGCCCCTTCACTATGCTCTGCTCTGGCAAAGTGATGTCAACTCTCCACATACTTGTTTAGTTTTTTCCTTAATTAATGTCATCTCTAATCTTCCTATATGACTATACAAATGATATAGCCGACTTGCATCACCACACATAGCATTAATAATTAATTGCAAGTTGCGTCATTAATGCTGCAGCCTAGTTTTTGACAATATGCATCTATAGTATGAACTATGAAGTCATTTTTATGCAACATTTTACTGTATGGCAGGAATTGGCTGTGTCTTTTCATGTTGCATTTTTCTGCAACATCGCTGGCAATGACGTAATTGACTGAAAAAGCAAAGCGCGTTCACGGATTCAGTGTTATAAATGAAGTGAACGGTGGAGAACGAGCAGCAATATTCCCCAGAAGACAAATAGGCCTATAAGCATTGGCCATTTTGCTTCTTGCAGATTTCAGCTTCCTTTATGGTCGTACTTTTTTGACTATATCAAGCATTCAAAGAAATAAAGTCATTGTGCAGATTATTGCACAAACTATAAAATTATCATGCTAGGTGGAAAGTGCGAGCTTTGTACTAACTTCCAGTGGCA
The DNA here is from genome assembly GCA_036025885.1 of Hypseleotris bucephala. Classification (NCBI taxonomy): domain Eukaryota; kingdom Metazoa; phylum Chordata; class Actinopteri; order Gobiiformes; family Eleotridae; genus Hypseleotris; species Hypseleotris bucephala. The sequence continues at coordinate 12,370 of JAVQKG010384299.1, read as the reverse complement.
ACAGGTGTGGACAGGATAGGCTATCAAACTTGCACCACCCCATTCTCCTGCTCTCTGGCTCCTAGACTACAAAATATAATATAATCTAGCTAACAAATATCTTTTATACTGATTTTTCAGATTTAAAAAATTGACATATTATTTTCGAAGTATTACACAGTTTTGTTCCTGCTGCTGTTGCTCTGAAGTTAACCAATTTTCAAATCTATTTCACTTAGTTGAACATATTACCAAAACCTTACATAAGATTGGGAGAAAAGGCGAATTTGAGTTTGAGAACCCTTGGGTATTCTTTACAATTCCACAAGTCACAAAAATGTCCTGGAAGTTCCTAAACTATATAAGCCCTGATACTACTACCACTGCTTCTACAACTACTACTGCTACAGTGTTACACCTTGCCATAAGAAACCATACAAATGTAATATACTGTACTTTACTGTATGTACTGCCCACCCTTATGATTAGCGAGTAACCGTGGTGCCTCTTAATCATGTGTTTATTCATGCCACACAGACCAAGTCCTATTATTGCGTGCGATATCTACAGTAAGTGTTTTCCAGCGCTACTGTTTGGGTTGGCCCAGTGCGCATGTGTTAGACGTATCACTCAGCCAGGCGATCAGTGGGCACATCCTGCGATTGTCTAACTGAGTGTTTTTGATGGTGTCCGTCCACAACTACCGATTTGTGAAGAGAAAATACAATATTCCCCTGATCCTCACAAACTGTAAGCGGATAAGAGGAGGGACATTTCTCTAATATAAAACCTCTAATGTCCTAAAGTGTGCCTGTGAGCTTGGACTGCACAGCCATCCAGCATCATGTCCTGACCTGGTGCCATTGTGAAGCATAGTTTGCATTTTTAAAACTGGTATTTGTGGAAGCATGGAGGTAGGACTAACTTTAGTGTGTAAGATGTACAGCACAATATATGAGATGAAAATGTACTTCTTTGTTGCAGGTCCATAAGTGCAGGTATTTGCTACACATATCCATTCTTCTGCACCTGGCAGGTAAGTTTATTTACAGAATTTACTTTAACTATAAGCACATTAATCATAAAAGTTTGTCTGTGTGTAGTTTTGGTGACAGGAACAAAAGAGAGATGCAGTCTATTTGGCCGTCAGCATGTCCACACTTTTGATGGAGTTTTGTATGAATTTCCTGGAGACTGTAGTTATCTTTTGGCTGGGGACTGCAAACATCACTCGTTCACTCTGCTTGGTAAGTCTTCTTATGATACACACATAAATATGACAAAAACAACAAGACTGGACTATACAGCCTACCTGGATAAAAAGTCAAGCATCATATTTTAGTGTTGATGTGTATTTGATACTGCTGCCTAGGTGTGCTTTGTTGTTAGTTATTAGTTCAGCAAGTACAAACTTTCATATGGATTAATGACTGATTAATCGTTTTCACTACTGACAGTATACAGCGTCTGTGTTTAATATGTGTTTGCTCACAGGTGATTTTGTCAATGGCAAACGAACTGGTGTCACCATATTTCTTGGGGATGCATTTGAGTTGCACCTGTCTGTGAATGGTATCCTCTCACAAGGAGAAAAAATGTAAGGGATATTACATAGAATTTGAAAAATAATATTACAAACTTTGCCATATAATCTCTTTTGTTCTAGCCTCTCTGTCCCATTTGCATCTCATTCCCTGTTCGTGGGAACCGAGCTTGGCTCCTACAAACTCTGGAGTGAAGAGTTTGGGTTCACTGTCATCATTGATAATGCTGCCAACATCGCTGTGACACTGGGCAAGCACCATGCCAACCGCACATGTGGCCTCTGTGGAAACTTCAACACCATAACTGAAGATGAATACACAGCACAAGAAGGTAAACACTTTTGAAATGTACTGGGATGTTTAATTTTGTAATTTGGAGGAATTTAGGAAACATTGTGAGTCACCCTGACTGAGAAACAGGAAGAGTAGCCGCTCAGAACAGGAAAAGATAAGATGTTAAAAGCAACACTAATGGTGGGATGAGATTAACTGGAAATCTGTCGTCTGATTTGGGTGTGTTTGATTTTAGGGTTCGTCACAGAGGACAGTTATGATTTTGCGAACTCGTGGGCAATGAAGGGGGCGGGTCAGTCATGTCCGAGAGTCACACCGTCCAGCATGACATGTAACAGCACCAAGACTTCAGAGGTGAGACCACACATATGCACATCAGACATACTGTATCAGTGTGCAACTGCAACTACTCATACCAGCCTTTCTTGTACACCCGATACAATGTGAAGTTAAGAATGGGCTATTGTTCTTTATTAAATCGCCAAGGAATGACTTTCAGGCCATTTACATTGATTTAGGTTTTACAAATTTATAGTTACACTTTTTTATAAAAATGATTACTCAAAGGAAATCATCTTATAGAGTGCATACGACATAATGCAAGGTTACTTGGATTATCCAATGCTTAGATGCGTTTCCCCTTTTTGAAGCCCATAAGGTTAATTAAAGGTACAGTAATTAATTTATTTTGCTTTCATGCTGTTTAGTACTTGGTGACAGAGATGGTCATCCGGAGTAATAATTATTCACCCATTTCTAGAGGTTGCTCAAATAAATTGAAATAACAAACCATAATTACATTATTTATGGAACCTGTAGCATACAGCAATTATATTAACAATTGAATCACTTAGTCACTATAAATAAATTCTAACTTTAAAAATGTCTCATATTTGTCACATATCTATTTCTGTTGTATGTGAAGGTTTTGTCCAGCTGCAGTGTGTTGGAGAAGTCGACTGTATTTCTCCACTGTGCTCACGTGGTCCCTCCGGAGGCCTTTGTGTCGCTCTGTCAGGAGGAAGCCTGTCACTGTGACCAGGCCTCTGAGGACTGTTACTGCCCCATTCTGCTGGAGTACGCCCGGACATGCCACGCTCACGGGGTAGTTCTGCACGGCTGGACAACAGAGAGCCAGTGCTGTACGTTTTCTCTACATAAAATCCATTTCTTCTAAATAATATATCAATTATAATCTATTAATGTGTGCTGTTTAGTGCCCAAGTGCCCCATTGGGATGCAATATAGTGAATGCACCAAGTCTTGCTCTACCACCTGTCACAGTCTGAACATCCAGGAAGTCTGTAAGGAAGAGTGTTCAGATGGTTGTACATGCCCAGGTAATTTTTTTTTCTATTTTGCAGGGCAAGGTTATAAAATTACACAATTACTTAAATTCACTTAAATTCTTCAAATTTGACTGATTCTTACTCATTTCAGCATATTTGAAAATGAAAACCTTGTGTATGCTGTGGTGTAGTTGACATACTAAGCAATAGTCATTAGAAGGGAGACCTAAAAGAACAAAACTTAATTCATAAGTATTTTACTTTGACTAATTTTACTAAATTACACAGACATTGAAATATCATCCATATGCTTTTAATTAGCTTAAAGTTTTTTTGTGTTAATTGAGTCTTTCTGTATTTCTTTACACAAGAAACACCTACCTAGTTTGCAAAGTTACTAATAGTTGATACAAATGTTCTAATGCGCTTTGCGTAGTGGGCAAGGTTTTGGATGGTAACCGCTGTGTGGAAGTGTCCTTGTGTTCCTGTGTGCACATGGGAAGACATTTTCCTCCTGGATCCACCATCTCTCAAGACTGCAACACCTGGTAAGGAGCTAATGTTAATGCATACGAATGGAAGAACATACACGAAAAAGTGATGAAAAGTAATTGGCTACTTTTCTGCAGTGTGTGTCGCCATGGTTCTTGGGAGTGCACTAATGAAGGTTGTCCCGGTGAGGAGAAAGACTTTAGTGAATGCAGTTGCAAATATATTTCTACTGTAGTTTTTTTTTTAATAATATCTGCTGTTTATTTGTGCAGGTGAGTGTTTAGTGTTGGGCCAATCTCACTTCAAGACTTTTGACAACAAGTTCTTCACCTTTACTGGACAGTGTCAATATTTATTGGCTAGAGACTGCACTGAGAAGGAGTTTTCTGTCATTATTGAGAATGTGCAGGTAATTGATGTTAACTGCAAAAACGTCTGTTTGTTAAAATGCAATGTTGATATATATTGTGTCTGTTTATTTCAGTGTGCTGATGACCAGGATGCTGTGTGCACACGCTCAGTGACCCTCAGCCTGCCTTCACTGGAAAACATGACCATAAAACTGAAACATGGAGGCATAGTTTCTGTCAACAGTATGGACATCCAGACCCCAATGCATCACGGTAATTCATGCTTCACCCATAGTGTATATCACATAGAGATTTATATCAGTGCATCATGGCTTCTCACAACCATTTAAAGCATACATACCTCTGTAGGCAAATTCCAAATCAAATAGCTCATAAAGAATGAAGCTAAGTTTAACGTTGCATGTCTTCTTTACCCTAACAACTAATTTGACGAATGGTTATATAAAGAATACATAAATTAATATAAAAGAATCCTGTTATTTATAGGTCATCTTCATATTCAGAGATCTGTCCAAACAAGTGTGCATGTCAAATTTGGAGAAGACCTTCAGCTGGAATGGGATGGACGAGGTCGTCTTCGCTTAAAGGTGCACAAATATGTCTTATTGTAGATGATATTAAGTACTTGGATAACATCATCTGCCAGATCAATGTGTTAATATTGCATTGCATATTGTTTTTGTGCTACAGCTGGGGCCGCGATGGCAGGGGCGCACCTGTGGTCTGTGTGGTAACTACAACAGTAACCAGGGAGATGACTTCCTCTCTGGGTCTGGGCTGGTCGAAGGAGGCCCTCAGGCATTTGGACAGTCCTGGAGAATCAATGGAGACTGTGAATCTAGCCACAAACAGGATAGCGACCCATGTGCTGCTAACCCTAAAAGAGGTAAACTCTATAGGCAAGACTCCTGGCACCTTAAAAACACAGCTATTACTACGGTTTCCTTCTTCCATGTATTGTAGTGCGCTTTGCAGAGGAGGCCTGCTCTGTGATGATGTCTGAGGTTTTTACTCCGTGTCACTTCATGGTGAACCCGGCTCCGTTCCAGAGGTTTTGTCGATATGATGTTTGTGCTTGTTCTGATGGTGAGGAGTGTCTCTGCTCTGCACTGGCTTCATACGCAGCTGCCTGCTCTGCCCGAGGAGTGCTGCTCAGCTGGAGATCTCCTTCACTTTGTGGTACATTGATTTTTATACATTCCTATACATGCAAACTACAAAATAAAGAAAAGCTAAATCAACTTAAGTCTGTAATATTTATCTTAAATTATGAATTTGCAATAAAAGTACACTGTATATGTCTTACTATAATCTATTACACAGATTTAGGGACCAGTGCCACAGAGACTAAACTACATTGAACAACTTATATTAAATTTCTGCTCATTAGAGGAAATATCTGTATCATACTTTGTCACAGAGCTGTGCTTTGCTTCAAAAGCCACACTGAGGTTCTTTTTCTGGGAAGTGGAAGATATTGCGGTTGTAAACAGAAACAAAGGCACAAAGGCAATATTGTTTACTTGTTTTGCAAAGCATGGTTGCATCAGGTGTTTTTTTTTAAAGGAGACATATAAAAATAAGAAAACTATAATCTGTCCCACTTGTTGTAAAAATGTGTTGTTTCTTGCTATATATATATTTTTTGCAGATATGAAGTAAGTAAAAGTTTTTCATTGATTCTCATTTCTTGCGTTTTCATCAGCTATGCAGTGCATCGGTGGTCAGGTGTATGAGAACTGTGGCAGCGTGTGTGAGCGGACGTGTCGCTCTCTGTCGGGGGCGGAGCCTGGCTGTGGGGCAGACAGAGTGTGTGAGGAGGGCTGCTTCTGTCCTCCCGGGAAGTACCTCACACACTCTGGAGACTGTGTAACCTCTGACCAGTGTCCATGTCTACATGATGGGCAGCTTTACCAGCCCAAAGACGTCTATGCTGACCATCACAGCTACTGGTCAGGACATAATTTATAATAACTAAAATATCATTTGCAACAGTGATATACTAATAATGATTGATTATTGTTTTTGTAGTTATTGTGAGAGTGGTTCCATGCACTGTAGTTCCCCTGAAGTGGGTACAATGCTCTCTGACTTTTTCTATGATGATGACATGGCACCATCCAGAGGTAAGTTGAAAAAACGTAAACTCTGTACTCATGTAGTCAATTAAGCAAATTCCTTTGCATAGTCCTCAAAATGTAAACTAGTATTCCCCAACAAATGCAGCAATCTGTACTTGCACTGTGTGTGAAGTTGTAAGAGATGTCACTGGGTTCATAAAGCAGTGTTTTAAAAAGGCAACATTTCGACATGAAGTTTTGTCAAGGCCATGTGCATTCTTCAAGGTCATTGAAAGTGTTAATCTTATGTCTCTACAGAGCGCCGGTCAGCCGAGTGCCCTCCTCCACTGGTCCATGCAAACTGTGACGCAGGAGAAAAAGGCCTTGAATGTGCCAGAACTTGCCAGAATCTGGATCTTCCATGTATTAGTCCTGCCTGTATTGCTGGATGCCTATGTCCAGCTGGCACAGTATGTTTATTGTATCTGTCATCTTATGTTGTTTCCACTAAATAAAACTCATGTAATATTATCAATCTCAGGTACGCCATCGTAGAGACTGCATTGCACCAGATGAATGTCCCTGTTACCATAACAACAGGCCATACGCAGCAGGACAGACGATATCAGTGGACTGCAACACATGGTAAGGATTGTGTACATGCATACCGGTACACATACTTGCTGACCAAACAATTGCTTTTACAGTGTGTGCAAGAACAGAATGTGGACTTGTACAAACCATGTCTGTGATGGTGTGTGCCGCACCGTGGGTGAGGGGCACTACATCACTTTTGATGGACTTAAATACTCCTTTCCTGGATTCTGTCAGTATGTCCTGGTCCAGGTAAATCCCCAACAGAGAATATACACTATAGACCTTTCAAAGTTTGTAAACACAATGTTCTAAATTCCAGAATGGAGGCAACAATACATTTTCGATAGAGAAATTGGCCTTAGCCACAAAATATTGCAAAGTAAATGGTTCACTCTGATACATGTAGGTAAGAAAACATAAGTGAAATTACCTTACATGTACTTATTAGTATACAGTGGTGGCTTGATAATTTTTTTGTTTTACTGGCCAAGTCCTTGCAGTAATATTGATGACCACAATATTTTTTCCATTGTATGTTCAAAATAATTCTTCCCCTCACCAGAAATCCTACTTTTTTTTAAGTTACCCGTTACCTCACTTTTGTCCCCAGTTTCCTCCATTCCGGGTTTTAAAGGGTCTATAAGAACTTTCATCACTTTTGTTACCTGGATACATATTTATCATTCTCAATAGGATATGTGCAACGGCGAGGAGGGTTCCTTCAGAGTGCTTGTGGAGAATGAAGCTTGTGGAATTGTTGGACATCGTTGTGCAAAAGCAATCACTGTCTTTTTCCAAGGAGGGGTCATTGTGATGCAACATGGAGAGGTAACACTATTGCTCTGATTATTTTTTATATTTTTATAATTCATTTAAGAGGACTGGCAAATGTTTACTTTAATTCACTTCCAACTATTTAATGTTCTAGGTTAAAATGAAGAGGCCGGTCCTGTTTGGCTCACAGATAGAGATTATTCGATCTGGTCATTCCTTCACAGTGTTGTTAGGAAACCACATCTCTCTCAGCTGGGACAAAGGAACCCACCTTCGAGTGCATATCTCTGCTATGTACAGGGTAATAATAAATAAATTTGTGGTTGATGAATATAGATTTTTTATTACTATTATGTCTAATTAATATTCCCCCCTTTATTCACTCGTGTAGGGCAAAGTGTGTGGTCTTTGCGGTAACTTTGATGGAAATGTTAACAACGACTTAATAAGCAGCAACAACCAGCTGGAGGTGGATGCTCCTCACTTTGGGAACTCATGGAAGGTGGTACCTAGCTGTGCTGATGTAACACAGGTAATGATACTTAGTAGGGTTTTTATTTAATTTAACTGACAGTAAAGCAGTAGTTTCTAAGTGTCTGTGTGTCATGGTTTGTATCAATTTGTTTTTCCATACTGTACATTTGCAGATCCCTGTTCCCTGTAGCCACAACATTGTCAAGTTGGTGACAGTGGAACAGTCCTGTCGTGTGCTTACTGGACCGCTCTTTAAGGAATGCAATGGCCAGGTTAATCAATTAATAGAACATATTAACAGAACTCATGCAACTTAACATTGTGTTTAAATGTATGTGTGTTCTGCTGTTTGTTTAGATTGACGCAGAGCCATATGTGGAGATGTGTGTGGAAGCTGCATGCTCTTGTCCGTCTGTGGGCGACTGTGCTTGTTTCTGTGATGTTATAGCTGCATACGCTCTGGCTTGTTCAGAGCAAGGCATATCAATCAGCTGGAGGTCCAATGATCTGTGCCGTGAGTACAAAAATAGTTCATCATGGTATGCTGTATCAAAATGCAAATGCTACAGCTTGTTTTCTTCTAATAGCTATGAGCTGTGAAGACCTGAATCCTATCAATCCAAGTACAGGAGAGGAGCTTTGTCAGTGGAGATACAATGCCTGTGGTCCTGCCTGCCCAGTCACCTGCCAGCACTCAGACCCTCTTCACTGTTCACTCAAATGTGTGGAGGGATGCCACACCAACTGCCCTCCAGGTGCCAAACATACACGTAATAACAGAAATGATGCTAATGGATAGGAATCTAAAAGCATGTCAGTGCAGGCAGAACAGTTGTACATTTGTGTGATGTTTCCAGTTAGTAGATCATAAAACTCCTTAAATGTGAAATGCAATCCTGTTGTTGCTTTCAGGCCAGTTGTTAGATGAGGTGGCCATGCGTTGTGTTGAACCCTCTCAGTGTCAAGTGTGTATCCACGACGGACAAAGAATCTCCCATGGCACCAAAATAATCCTCAACCACAATGTTCCGGATAGGTGCAAGATATGGTAGTGCTTCATCTTACAGTAATATGATCTTATGACATACCAATTATTTACTGCATGTGTTTTGTCTTCAAGTCACTGTGAAAACAACACCTTGAATTGTGAAGACTGTACCTCCTCCTCATCTCTTACCACCCCAGCTCCCACTCCCTCCTGGGCCACATACACTACCCCACTGCCATACACCACCCTGATGCCAGAGGGAAACTGTGACCGCGCCATGGATCTGGCTTTTCTTCTGGATGGTTCAGAAGCACTAAGTGAAGAGGAATTTCTACAAACCAAAGAGTTCATCCTGGGAGTGGTAGAACGATTTCGAATGGGCTCGGCACATACTCGAGCCACAGTGCTGCTGTACCACTCTGGAGTCAAAACATATGACCTTCAGGTACATCATCAGCATTCCCATTTACAGAACATTGGTCCTGACAGACAATTTTTGTTTAGCTGTTTTCTATATTCTCATGCGTTCTGCATTTTACTCTCTTTACTCTTTTTACTCTCTTTACTCTTTCCTTTCGGAGACTCTTGAAGTGAGTTGAGTTGAGTTCTGCTTGAGTTGGTAGCAATTACTGTCAGTAGGGTGACAGTCTGAAACTGTTAATCAGCTAGAATCCTTAGCAAATTACTGCTTCACAAAGAAATTTAGAGCTGAGAAGATATTACCCTCCCCCATTTCTGTCACAGAACTAGACATCTTCACTTTCACTAATGCTCTTTATTTTCCTCTGGCTGACTATAGGTTCAGAAATGGCTGTTTAAGAAGACAGTGCGTGAGCTCCACTACACTGGTGGTGATGCAGCCTTCTTGGATGAAGCCATCAAGTACCTGGCTATCAACATCTATGACAAAAATAAGCGAGAGCATGCGGGCCGGGTCGCTATTATCCTGACCGCTAGTGAAAATCCTCGCCCAATGCGTGCCATATTAAAAATGCTCCGCAAGAAATCCATCACAACTTTAACTGTGGCGTTAGGTCCTGGTGTAGACATGGCGCAGATTAACGACATTACTAAAGTCAACACGGACAATAGGGCATATATTCTTAGCAGCACCGGTGAGCTGAATGATCGACTGTTAGAAGTTACTGATTATCTTTGCACGCTAGGGCTCGAACCTGAGATGGAAAAGCCAAAAACAACACCAAGTAAGCCCAGAACTACAACTACGACCACCACCCTCCAACCTCATGTGGAACCAACTCCAAATCTTCCAAAAAATTCCCTAAAACCAGCTGTTACTTCTCCCCTCACCACAACACCATCTCCTCTCCCTCCAACCAAAGAAGTTACATTCATCATAGAAGGCTCTGATGCAGTCGGTGAGGCCAACTTCAACAAGTCGCTCATATTTCTAGAGGAAGTCATCTCGCAGCTTGCAGAAGAGAAGGAGGAAGTCATACGCATCACTATCATTCAATATTCTGTGACTGTAACTATTGAAATTAACCAGTGGGACTTGAGGTGGCAGAGAACCAGGCTAATTCGAAGGGTACGGGATATTCGTAGGAAAGGAGGAAGTGAGACCAATACAGGAGCTGCTGTAACTACAGCGTTTCAACAGATTGCAACAGCCCAACCTCCAAGCGGACCCACTCCTCCACAATTGGTTTTCCTTGTGACAGAAAACCCACCCACCGATACAATAACCCGGCCAACTACGAGCACACAAACACATATCTATCCCATTGGAGTAGGGCCGAAAGTGCATGAAATAGACCTATACCCACTTAGCTCACCCCAGCGCCCTATAATGGTGGAGGACTATTTTAACCTAACAAGTTTAGTCCATAAAGTGATCAATATTACAAGAACTACGGTTGTACCAAGATTTCCCACTCTCCCACCCCTGGTTGTGCCCTCTTTGGCCACCCTGCCTCCATCAGGTGCAAAAGAATATTTACTGCTATCATTATGTTCCCTATTTATCATTTGTTTATTTTTCATTGTACTCTTCACCTGTTTAGTGCCATGTGAGAAGCCCATGGACATTATGTTCTTGCTAAAGGGTGGCGAGCAATTGGCAGACAGCAAAACCTTTGTCAAAAGCTTCATTAGTAACACCAATATTGGTAAGTATTTTTTATGCTTGATTTGAAACAAATGTATTTGCAAATCACTCAATGGCCGCTTTAGGTTGACAGGGACTATTTGAGTAAACCCTAGTAATTGACCGAATGACTGAAAGTCACTTAAAATTTCCCCTGTTCTGAGGTTTGTAATAAATGACTGAATGCATTAATTTGCTGCCAGTTCATTAGCTGCTTAGCTATTTTATTTAAACCAGCAGGTTAATAGATGTATCTAATAAAGTAGCAATTGTATTAACTTATTACCGGTACATACGCTATGTATTTATCCATATGTAGTGTTTTTTGTAAATTTTGTTTATATTGATGCTATGAATTGCACTCATTTGTTTATACAGGACCTAATGACACTCAGATCAGTGTAATACAGTATGGTGAAAGAATTACCCCAGAGATAACCTGGAAACAAGAACAGACTAAACCCCACCTTCAAAACCTGGTGGAAAACATACCCAGCAGAACCACGGCTGCTCCTCCACTTGGTAATCACTTACACATACCATAGAAGAGCATACTCTACATAATTGTCCAGTATACATATTCTTTTGTGTTCAGGTGCTGCGGTGCGTTTTGCTGTTCAAAAAGCCATTGCTCCAGCCAGTGGTGGTAGAGCCGGTGTGGCCAAGGTTGTTGTGATGTTGGTTATGGACAAATCAACAGATGACGTCAAAGAGGCAGCTAACGAAGCTCTGGCAGCCGGTAATTACTGCCTGTATAATTACGGTGTTGTGCCTGTAACATTTCTTTATAAGTACAAAGTTCTCTTCCCATTAGGCGTGTCTGTGTTTCCTATCGGAGTGGGACCAGGATATGACAGGACGGAGATTGGTGTGCTGGGTAACCATGGCAGCCAGGACAACACCCTCCACTTGAACAGCATTGACCAGTTATTGCTGCTGCCGACACTAGACCGTGAATACACAGAGAGGATGTGCAGAGGTGCAAGCATTATGTTTTTACAGAATTATTAAGATGTAGTTTGATTTGATTTTGGTATAGGATGAACTTTTATTTTGGGCATGAGCAGTGGCCTTATAACTAGTAGGCTAAGTGTTGTCTCTAAATCCTCTCACCACTAAAAACATGCATGTCTTTTGATAGGTGTCTCTAAATTTGGGCATTGTCTATATTACCCCATAGGCAAATAGTTGCTTGGGCTTAAGCTCCATGTGAGACCTCCAGTGAAGTGGTAGTAGATCATTAATAAATACATTGTATTATCAAATTATCTTTTTCATTTTCGTTTTTAGCTGGTCCACCAGGATTATGTGTCGATGACAATGGAATTGAGAGAAAGGTAAACTGATTCTTGTTTTTGTTTTTTGTTTTTTTAAGTCGAACTGTAAATACTAAGTATAGCT
>JAVQKG010384066.1:0-10171 GCA_036025885.1 Hypseleotris bucephala | reverse complement strand
ATACATATATAACTATAACAGCAATATCAAGCCTAGAGATACCATCAGTATAATAATGACCATCAGTTTAAACCTGTGCCAGCGCTGTGCCATGTGGTGACTCCGGCTGCACTAAACAGAGCACCACCATGACTTTGCTGAATCAGGACTGACAAAGCACCTTCTTATCCTGGTGATCCTATCCAAATCTCTCCAAATATTATAGATTCATGTCTTGTGTTTACAGTATGTGGACGTTTTAAAAGAGTGTCACACATGTTTCTTCTATTCTCACAAATATCAAGTGCTGTTTTGAGCAAAATGACCAATAATATCAGAGACCCATGTTTGTAACTCAGCCTGTTTGCTTCATTTATCGTCCACATCTTTGTCACAAGCTTAGCCTCATATGGAAAGATTAGCCCCTTCGCAAGCTACTATTTTTATATACATCATGTTTGTTACAGAGAATGGTAAAAAAAGAAAAAAATATATATCCATTGGGTGAACACAACTACAATACAAATTGAAGCAGGTGGGCTACATCAACAGAAGATTTACTTAAGTTATAATTATTAATTGTACATGTGAATGCGACAACAAATCAAGAAATCAAATACACATACTTCACTTGTTTGTCATGGTTTTGAAGCAAGGCATCTTTATTGCTCATTAACAATATAAAACCCTTAGAATTCACACAAAAAATGTCAGATTAAGATAGTTGGCTCCATGGCACGCCCTACACACTTATACTGCTTTAATGTGCACGTAATGGACAATAGTGTAGGCCTAATTGTCACAAGGGGTTCCTAACAGTTAGTGTAGACACTGTTAATACCTTTTATGACCATCAACCATGCATCATTAATAATTTGGAAAAATCTTTATGCTGAATCTCAAATTACTTTTAGTGTTAGTGGGCTAAATTCCCTATGCACTTCAATTGTACCCCTATGTAACGACCACATATGAAACCCCTTAAAAAAGCAAATACATTTCTTAGCACTAACGGAAATGACTCACAGATGAGATGTACCACGCAACATCAATGTTTTTTGTTTGTTTGTTGTTTTTGCACTTGTGTGTCAGATGTGTCAAGGTGGCTGCTTGGGTAATTGAAGTGAGTGTGGACTGCTGTGAGGAGCTGTTTTCAGGAATGACTCTTCTCTGCATGCATTACAAGATTACATGGTTCAGTAGCAGTGTCTTAGCATCACAAGAGTCCTGCATATGCTCATCACTTTAACTGGACTTTAAATGTCACGCTGGGTCACTGATTACAATATAATAGGTGAGGGTCTATTTTAATGCACCCTATTACGCATACTGCGTTTTGGTGTTTTCTTGCGTATTTTGGTGTCACCATCTCTAATATAAGAAAAAGCTTCTTGCCACTCTTGAGTTTAAAGCTGCACTACCTGCTTTCTTTTCCCTTGTATTTTAACAAAGATAATTATTTAGTTATTATTACAGAATAACAGAAGTCATCAGAGATAAAATGAGACTTTGGGGTCACCTGTGGGCTGTGTTATAAGGGTTTTTGTTTTAGAGTGAGGGGAGGAGCTATTTAACCAATCACACGTTTTCCTCAGACAGAAGCACTCTGGTTGGTTGATACACCCTTTATCTATCCAGAACTAGAATCTATCAGGAATAATGTGAAGGAGCAATTTCTTATATAAAAATGTACATCTTATTCACAGTATTTTTATTTTCAATTTTAAAGACTGTGACGACCCCTATAGTTTAGTGAATCTATGTTCTGTATTTCTATGCTGCTGCTGGCTGTCCTTCCTCCCTTTCAGGCACCAGCTTGTCAGACCTAGAAACCTGGACGAGATGCACCTGCAGTGGGCGTGGTCCGAGGGTTTAAAAGATGGCCTCCTCAGACCCTCACTCTCTCTCTCATCAAGCAGCACAGCATTTGTCCTTTGTTTTGTTACTTTGATTTGGACTTTGACATACATACATACCATGCACTCGCACACACCACTGATACTCACGTTAGATTCTGTTGTACATAATTTACTTTAATAAATCCCTTTGTTTTAAACATTTTAAACATGTGTGGCCTCCCTCTTTGTTGTGGCCCATCGAGCCAGGGTCATAACAAGACTTAAAAGCCAAATTCAGATCACTGCTATGTTCTCATACTTCCTGACATGTTCCTAGTTTGTGTGAGACTGTGATAGAGGGTAGCGAAAGACAATAATTAAGAAAGAGGAGTGTATCATTCAAATTAAACACATAACTTTTACAGTCATAAAATTAGGTAGTGCAGCTTTATTTGTTGAGGTGGGCATGGCCAACAGAGGGGGGAAAGGGTGCTTAAGGACATGAGTTAATTGGACCTTTTTCATCAGAGAGAAAGCAACAGCTCCCAAAACAAAGGCCTTTTAATGAATGTTGTTTTTAAAGACTCAACATCAAGTCAGCTGTTACGCAATTCTGTTTATTTCAATGACTAATGTAAATAAGGATTCACCTACATAGTTTTAAAAAAGTTATATTGATAAAGTAGTGCCTTCAAGTCCTACTGCATGTCTGGTAGTGCCTGTTGGAAACACGTTTGTTCTATCAGTTCGTTATCTCTGAAATGTCACTTCACTTTGTCAATTTAAATGAAAACGTACTTGAAATAATGAACAAGATTATAATTAGTAATAAGAAGTAAAACTGGGGCATGATGATTACCCTGAACACACAATGAACACATGACATGCCCTAAAAATATGGGACACATCCCACATGTCTCGCACACAAATGATATAAAACAATTGAGGGACCTGCATAAATGTGTTTTTGGAAGAAAGAGCACGATATGAACCAAGTTTTTCATATTTAAATAGAAAGTACTCGGAGTGTGAAAACCTTCGCTCAGGGTAGCTATTTCCTCATGTCGTTCCTGACCTTCTCTGAAAGTTTCATTTAAGTCTGTTCAGTAGTTTTTGTGAACATTGTAATTTGAATTAGAACGCACTTTGAGACTGCAGACCTCCGCCCAGGGTAACTATGATGATAATGATCCAAATCCAGTAGACAAATAGACCAACATTACTGAAAAAATTAACCTAGGTTTAAATCAAAAGTAAAACCTAGTATTAACAAAAAGGTCATATATGACGCCATTGAATTAGAACTTAGCTTTTGAATTTTCACACAAGTTCTTGAATGTACTATGGACTACTGACTCAGATAGTAACTGAAAGTAAAAGGTAATGATTAATACTGGATTACTGTAAATAGTTTCTTGTGAGATGATAGAGGATTACTCAAATGTGTAGATAAAACACAACTAAACTAGGATGTGTTTTTGAGGAAATAGCATCATAAAACTTAATATTGTCTCTTTAAATGCCCTATAAATAAGTTGATCATATTGTTGAAACGCATTGATTGAAATACAGATTTCGTTTTATCTGTTAATGGCTTAATATGTCGTCTCCTTATGTTTTAGGTAATCCCTGCCGGTGTGTGTTTCTCCTGAAGTTTTCTAAGAGTGGGAGTGAAAACGTAAACTGTGTTTTCTAATCCCAGCGTTCCCAGAGTATTTGGACAGCACTGGCCCAGTGATGGATGGAGCTATTCTCATTACAGTGACCCATTACGTCAAAACACACTCACCCCCTAAAAATAAGAGCACACTTGTTCAGACATTCATTGTTTGCTTTAGTTAAGCAGCCGCCACCAGAGCCACATAAATTAGCCACATTAGTATTGGCCACGTGCTGCTCAAGCTTATTATGTCCATGAGGGACATAAAGTCAGCATAAGAGACCATATTATGCCTTTTGAATAAAAAATGTTAACTTTCTAAAAACATCTTGAGAGCTGTTGCGACCCTCAATGCTAAAAAAGCTGACATTTGGTGCATGTTGCTTTAAGGCCCTCTTTTCCCCAGTGGACATGCCCACTTCAGTATTTCAGCCATTGCAAACAAAGACAAGAGCAGGTCAGCACTCAGCAACAGGATTACTCAAATGAAACAAAAACATCTGGGTATGTTTTAATGAGGGTAAAACAGTAACTTTGAAAGCTCTGAAAAGTACAGTTATCAAAGGATGTCTTTTGGATAAAGTGGGGTTTTGAGAGTATGAAAACAATCCAAGCTTAAAAGATTTTAGTACAATTTGCCAAATTGAAAAAAAAAAGCATTGACAATATCTTTGACATGCCAGTATCAATGACAGAAGCTATGTGACTTTGTGCTTAGAGACACAGTGGACAGAAAAGACCTGAGGAGCTGCCAAAGAATGCACCAGAGGCCAATGTGACATTTGCAACATGTGGAGGAAAGGTATGAGCCTGAGTTAGAGCATACAGGGAGTGAGCTGGTGTCTAAAGCATGACTACAGTCAGCAATTTAGTCTGAGTTACATTGGATTGAATGAACAAAACTAAGCTTAATTTAATGATAAAGACACAGTTTCACATCTACACTGCACCAGCAACAGGAGACGTGGGACTGTGTAATAGGCTCACAGTTTAATTTATTTTTTTATTTTTATACCAGTGCATGTATTTGTGTAAATGAATGTCTTTTGTGAAGGTTTAAATCCTTTATGTTGATTAAAACAAGTTTCCATTTTCAGCCAGGCAATAAAAGATACATTTTTATGCAGATACCCTATCTACAGGCTACTTTTAGATGAAATTCAAGTCCACTTTTAGTTTTTTAATAAATGTCTCACTGTATTCACATCTTTGCCTATGTTTCCTTTTTTGTGTATTTGTCCTGTTTTCCGCCCTCTGGCCATTCCATGGGAAAAGAAACTTTGCTCTGGGAGAAATCCAGCTATTTTAGGAAAACAACGTCACTGCTTTGAGCTGCAGCCCAGAAACGCTACCTTATTTCCATCGTTTTCATCTGCACTTGTTGCATGCCTCGGTGTTAACATAGAAAAACTATATTATAGTGTTTTTATGAAGCATGCACGACTAGAAATAACACGCTCTTTTATCTCTTTGGTGCACGATGCCAGCTTCACAAACAGCAAAGATTTAGCCGCAGGTCGTGTCCAACTTGTGGAGCTGATGTGTGCAGCTGATGTGGGGAAACGTCAGCGGCGGTTCTCCTTGAAACGTCTGCAACGTGACATTGCGCTGCATCTTTGTCTCCCCTCTCTGTGCGCCATACGCAGACAGACTGAATGGAGCCACAGGTTTTTTGGATTATCAAATGTGATCAGTGGGCTGCATAGGAGAGAGGCTGGATCATGGTTTATCTTTTTCTGTGCCCACATTGAGTCTTTTTGCAATCGCGCCATCCCGACTACACCAATATTCTCCTGTCATAACCTTGAACCCGTGCGCACTGGAGACAACAGGTTTTTACGCACGAGACCTGGCGTTCACGTTTCACATTTACCTCCAAAGATTGTATTTGTTTCAAGCATGTTTCTTTTTAAATAGGTAAATTTAGTCTGACCTGCGCATATGTTCGTGGATGTGTGTTTTGTTTCCCTAAGTGAGATAGCGTGAACACGCGTCAGCTCGGGGAGGGCAAAGCCTGCTTAAAATGCACTGAATGTGACAGCCCAGCCATACACCAGGCTTGAGCGGCGCACGGATAGAGGTGAGCGTGGAGGGGGCAGTAAACATGCCAGCCGAACCAGCTCACCCGCAGACGTGACGCATACAGCAGACAGACACTGACCGGAGCGAGGAGTGCGCCCAGGGGAAACATGACAGTGGTGCCCGCGGAGAACCTGGATGAGACCGTGGCACTGGCCGCACTGTCAGCGCAGGATGTGTACGACCCGGAGCGCGCAGAGAACCAGGAGTGCTGCGAGCGCGTGGTCATCAACATCTCCGGGCTGCGCTTCGAGACGCAGCTCAAGACGCTCGCCCAGTTTCCCTCCACGCTGCTCGGAGACCCGCGGAAGAGGATGCGCTTCTTTGACCCGCTCAGGAACGAGTACTTCTTTGACAGGAACCGGCCGAGCTTTGATGCCATCCTCTACTACTACCAGTCCGGTGGCAGGCTGCGCAGACCCGTTAATGTGCCCGTGGATATTTTTATGGAGGAGATTAAATTCTACGAGCTTGGAGACGATGTGATTGAGAATTTTAAGGACGACGAGGGTTTTATTAAAGAGGAGGAGCGGCCGCTGCCGGATAATGAGTTTCAGCGTCAGGTCTGGCTCCTGTTTGAGTACCCCGAGAGCTCTGGACCTGCCCGGGGGATCGCCATCGTGTCAGTGCTGGTCATCCTCATCTCCATAGTCATCTTCTGTTTGGAGACATTACCAGAGTTCAGAGAAGAGGCGAGAACTTTAGAAGAACACCTGGTGGTGAACGGAACCTCGCGCGTAAAAAAGCCCAATCCGTTCACAGACCCGTTCTTCATTGTGGAGACTCTATGCATTATCTGGTTCTCCTTTGAACTGCTGGTCCGATTTTTGGCATGCCCCAGCAAACCCGCATTCTTCAAGAACATTATGAACACTATTGACATTGTGGCCATTATGCCATACTTTATCACGCTGGGGCTCGAACTGGCGGAGCACCAGGGGAATGGACAGCAGGCCATGTCCCTGGCCATCCTCAGGGTCATCCGCCTTGTTCGTGTCTTCCGGATCTTCAAGCTCTCCAGACACTCCAAGGGGCTCCAGATTTTAGGCAAAACTCTGCAGGCCAGTATGAGGGAGCTGGGGCTGCTCATCTTTTTCCTCTTTATTGGAGTCATTCTTTTCTCCAGCGCCGTGTATTTTGCAGAGACCGACGACCCGGATTCAGGCTTCAGCAGCATCCCGGACGCTTTCTGGTGGGCAGTGGTTTCCATGACAACAGTGGGGTATGGGGACATGTGCCCGGTGACTATCGGGGGTAAGATTGTGGGCTCTTTGTGCGCCATCGCGGGCGTGCTCACTATTGCTTTACCTGTGCCCGTCATTGTGTCCAACTTTAACTACTTTTACCACCGCGAGACTGAACACGAGGAGCAATTTCAATACACGCACGTTACGTGCGGCCAGCAACAGCCAGCCTTTGGGGAGTTCAAAAAGAGCGACAGTAAGCCGTCCCTGACCAAGTCTGACTATCTGGACAGCGACGAGGTGGACTCCATCAAATACACCAACTGCAGTCCACACAAAACGTACACTGGGAAACTCACAGACGTGTAACTCGTGCGCCAAGTGATGGTTCAGCGCGCACGTGAGTGGCGTTCCCGCTCAAAGCTGCTCTGGTTTGAGTTTCGTCTGAGCTCTGTGAATTCATCAAATGGATCCATTCAAATAGCCTACATTAGGCTATATGAGTGAACAGTTCCTCGGTGTCTTCCATTTACGCAAATGAAACAGAAGGCTTAGGACCAGTCTCGTTGTAGCACTTTATCATAGACCTCTCTGTCATTGATTTCCCTTACGCACGTCACAGTTTACACATAGTCTCAACACAGGACCGACACAATCCAAGTGTCATGGCGCAGGTATTAACAGCATTATGTATTTTCCACTAGGGTTGGCTGGATCTCAGCAGTAATTCAGTGTGGGTTTGCAATTGCAGCTAAATAAGACCCAATAGCATATAGGCCTGTAGTCAGTTTAGTAGGTTATTGATCTATTGAACTATATGCTGCTCTGTAAATTAGCCATTAGTGCTTAATGAAATGAGAAGAAATTCCTTCATTTAGGCGCTATGGACCCAGGGGTAGACTACATTTTTAAATCAGGAGCGCCCTCGCGTGGATAAAAAGTCACTATGCACCATTTACTGTAAGCAGTTTCTATGGCAACCTTCCAGACTTTTCTGTATTGTCTGCCCACGAATAGAAAGGGCGCAGACTGAAACTAGAGACCAGAAAACCACCATGTTGTTAAAGTCTCCATGTTGTTCGACTCCAGCATTTGAGACTAATCTGGAGCCTGTTTATTTAATATGACATACTACAATTTAATACCACATTATGTCTATGTAAATCAATGATTTATGACATGACTGAAGATGGGATTCAGCCAACATTATATTATGCTATGAGAATGTAAACAAAAAATATACCCCAAAACAATCTGACCCAAACATGGATGGTTCCATCATGTCCGTCCATATTCTACAATAGACAGTTCAAAATCAAACAGGCAAAATTGTCACATCCATACATGACATGAGGATCTAAGTTAGGAAGTCGATTTTTGAGAAGGAAAAGGGGGTCATCTGTCAGGCATCATGCAGTTATTAAATATATTTTATTTTAAACAGAGCTCAGATGTCCCAGATTGACTTGAAATGCTCTAATATATGCTCTAAATGTGAAGCTTCCCTACTCAGCACTTAGCACCTTATAGGCACTTGGACCCAGGAATAACAATGGCACTGTTATCATGTATCCACAAACCACATTCTCCCAGTGGACATTTTGGATGTGAAGCAAAATCTACTTTGCATTGTTGACATCTTTAGAGAGTATCAGCTTACTTCAACTTATGGCCCTTTGACAGACTCCACATACAGTGTAATGCAAGAAGACTACAGGTCACAAAAAGGTAAGCTGAAGCACAATCTTACATAGGCCTACAATTTAAAGGCAAATACACGGCACCAGATTTTTCTTCCATATGTTTAATACCTATATGTCATCTTATTATAACCCATTTAAAAATAGCAATATGAACACCTAAAAACCCAGAATCTCTTGGTTTGTGCAAAGGGACCTATCCAAACACATGACTGGACTCATTGTGTCCCAGAAATTGCTGTAGCTTCTTTCACCAGTAGATGGCAGTAAGTGCTCTGCTTCTGGGACAGTTGGAGGACACGAGTGTAGAGGTCAGTGGGTACCGTTTAGTAAACAAACAGATTTAATTTAAGCAATTGTTAATCTACATTTGACAATATTTTGAATCAGGCACCCTGCTTGTTTTGAATTTGGTTGTTTCATTAGCTCCATATGCCTCATGTCTACCATACACTTCATGGCTATGCAGCTTACATTATATTCTGTATGTTCTTAACAGATGCTTATGTGGTGTATCTAGGCTCCAACTCCTTAAGTGACCAGAAACAGTAATTTGAGAACTATTATACATTTACAGTTTATATTTCAATCATCAGCTAATATTGGGCTATTTTACACTTACGCAGCATGTTACATAACTCAGTCTCCTATCAGACCAGCAGACCTGACTGTCTTCCTGGATAGGGATACACCGATACCAATACTGGATTGAATATCAGTGCCAATCCAGGCCCAAAAGCTGGATCGGTGGATCAGTAAATGTAGTCGATACTGAATCCTATATGATTAATTATACTTTATTCGAATTACAAGCTGATAAATAATGTATCAAATTGCATTATAGCAAATTGTAACTCTTTAAATAGAAAAGTAAGACATTTTAAGTTTCATCTGGTCTCATAGCTGGCCTTTTATTAATGCTTAGGTTGATTATTTATGGATATAAATACAAAGTTAGGATTGGTAATGGTAATGTTGGATGATCGGTATTGACCGATCCACAAAGCCCAGACATAAATTAAATGTGAAATGTAACTGTAGATTTTTGGTTAAAAAGGGGCAGAAAATGTAAGATTAATTCTTCTCTCTGATACTTTTCATTCAAATTCATGCTGTCATGTAAACATCATTACCTTTTCTTTTTAAATGAAAAAAAAATTTACCAGGATCGGGACTGAAAAAGCTGGATCAGTGCATCTCTACTCCTGGACACTGTAACTGAGTGTTCCCCAGAGAGCGTTTGGTCAGTGTGTAGAGTCACCTCCATCTTGTTGACTGTGTCCTTTAAACATATGCAGCGGAGGTAAACAGGTGTCTCCCTGTGACACACTCTATGACAGCTATTGTTAGTGTATGTGTCATTACTGAGGGAATGTGTCCTGATGCCTCAAGTAGCCCGTGGTGAGTTGCCCCTTTGTTGACCCCTCACCACTACGATCTGCATTTCCCACTAAAAAAAGAACCACTACACAAATTCAACTAAACGTATTAACAGCGGTGAAGGTTGTCATTCATCCAGGTTGAATTCATTCTGAAGGTTAAAAAAGGACATCTGTAAGTTTTTTAGCTCAGAGACCTTTTGAACCAGAACTGAAGAAGTCTGCTGGAAATGGCAGACGAAAGTTTTCCTACACAAAAACCTTGTCCAGATGCCCTTTTTTATTTTCTTATTAACTGACCATAATTTAAGTGTTGTACCTTGACATGTTTTTTCTACTGTCCTAAGAAAAG
>JAVQKG010384061.1:0-12061 GCA_036025885.1 Hypseleotris bucephala | reverse complement strand
GGTTGAGTTTGTATTTTTTAAGGCAATTGGTTTCATGTTTATTGTTTTTTTTTTTTGTTTGAGTAAGGTTAACTTGTCAGATTTGACAGTGCTTTATATTCCCACGGCTGTAGATGGGCCTATGTGTGTCTGAGTCTATCCTAATTGCATTTTGACTGGGTAGAAGAAAACAGAGGCGTGTTGCTATCACCACTCTTTGAATTCATTGGCGTCTCCCTCAAAGCTTTCTTCTTCTTCAACCAATGTTAATAAAAATTTTAAGAAACCATCTGAAACAACTGCAGCGAAGATTATCACTTGGGATACAACATATTTTTGTCTTGATTCTATAAAGGACAAAGGATTAGCGTCTAATTGTGTTTTGATTCACTGGCCACTTTATTAGGTAGAACTTGTGCCTGATTAAGTGACACCCATTTTGGTCTTCTGTAACTGTAGCTGATCTTGTCATGAGAGATCAGAGATGACCTTTTGTAGACCGTGAGTAGTTTTCTGAGCGAATGTTGCTTTTCTATCATCACAAATAAGGCTCTGACATCTGGCATCATCAACCAGAACTGCCATTCACTGGATACTGGATCTGTTCTCTGTAAACCCTTGACATGGTAGTATGTAGAAATCATAGCAGATCACCAATTTCTGAACCATTTGTTAAGCTACTTTAATCACATTCTTCTTCATTCTGATACTTGGTTTATATTTCAGCATAAATATGTGAATAACAAAATCGATTAATGCAGCATGATCAAAAACTAAAAAAAATAGGTCTACCCAATAAAGTGGCCAGTGATTGTTCAGTGCAATCGAGTGGAGCAGTTAATAAGAGACACATTTTAAAAGTACTTGTGCAAAATAAAGTGGTTGTTTTCACATAATTGTGTGCCTGACCCCATGTATGTGTTTGCAGCGATAGGGGAAAGCTGGCATTTTGAATGATGTGAGAACAGTGAAGTACTAAGAAAATGAATTAAAACACAGGCAAGACCATTCAAGTGGATCCAAGCAGGTCAAAAGCAACAAAATAACTTCACTTTCTGAAACAGTTTTATAATGTGATTAGTGTATTAGAAGCAGTAATTATTCACCCAGGTAAAAATATGTAGAATATTATTATGACAAGAGTTGTGTAGACTATTAGTCATTAACAACATGGGTCAATAAATGCAACTTCTGACATAAAGAAAAGTCCATATCTGCATGATTACATCTGTGTTGGGGTGCTTAGATGAGTAATTCATTTGATATCACTCCATCCGATTTGTCTGGTTATAATTACGCAATGCAAAAGTGTGAATCCTCCAAAGAATGCAATAGTTGCATTTGAAGCATAGAAAGATGTATGTTGTGCACCCTATTACAATGTCAATAAAACCACTTTATGATGCAGCACAATACTGAGGGTGCTAAGCAAGAAATTACTAATCCTGGCATGTGAAATAAATGAGCATAAAGCCACTGTTGTTGAACTGTGAACCTTAACCTTTCAAGAATGATCCATGTACAGCAAGCATTGGGGATATATGTTTTCTACCTTTCTCCCTCTTTAAGCTCAGTTATCCTGGTTCAAAATGGAAATGGTAGAAACTAAATTACGCAGGCATAGCTTGACCTCTTGCACAACCTACAGCAGCAGCAACACTTGAAAGTCCTGCCCCCGATCTGCACCAAGCCAAGGTCAACTCTAATGCCTTTAGTGGGTAAATTAGCTGTCAATGCAGTGGAGGACTGTATGTTTTCCATGTGATCCACAACATGAATGTGTGGACAACAGCAACCGTTTTGTCCTTAGAATGCAATCAACAACAGGATATAAAATACTAAGATGCAACAGACAACTGCCATGAGCAGGTGCACTGCAAACTTACTTAAGTATTAAAAAAACAATGAATAAAATAGTCCTGTATCAACTTATCAGATATCTTAGCCAAATAAGTAACAGATGGGTGTAGGAATATTTTCAGGGAAAGCGTGGGCATATTGTTGTACTTTTACTACTTGTAAACATTGCAGTGAATGCTGTTAGTGAACTGACAAGGATATTTCTTTATTAGTTTGTGCACTAAATGTAAAATGAATGTTTAAATCAAAACATGATCAAGACATCAAGAGGGGATTGATTCAGATAGTGGCAAGGGATAAGCTGCACTTGTCGCCTCCAAAACGCCACGAACAGACAATCTTGACAGATTGGACATAGAGTAGTAGGGACTAGGGAGACACTTACGCTGCTGTTCTGGCCGGACCAGTGGACCATGGCCTGGTTGTGCGAAGAGTCCCCGGACAGGGCGAAGGTAGTGCTGTTGAGTTTGAGCTCGTCTTGTCTGGGGAGAGCGGCTCTGCGCTCCTCTCCTCCGCTCCAGCGCAGCTCCGAGCGCTTCACTCTGCTGCGGCCAGCCCGGGAGTCCATCTCATCCTCAGTTTGGGTTCCACCACTCGAGCGTTTCATTAAATTTGCAACTTTGACTCCGCTGAACTCCTGTGGCTTGTTGTCTGTATTCCGCTCGTACGTCTCGGACCCTGGCGCGCATTCATCACCACTCGCGCAATGAATACTTTTTGGAGCAGGTGTCCCCGCGCTGCCACCGCTTCGACCCGAAACTTCAGGGCTTGAGTCGAAACGCACCAGTAATCCCTTCGGCCGCCACATATGCCCGGACTGACACGACCTGCAAGTTATGTCCGCGTGGACCGAAGCCAGGGCCACGAGGAGCGAAAACCATAGCGCATTCTTGTACCACTTTGAACAGGATCTTGCCCTTCCCTCCATGTCTGATTCAGTAAAGAAAACCCAGCTTCGTCTTTTTTAGCCTTTGCCACGGAAAGTCGTGGTATATTTATTGCCTTATGTTGTGCGTCGTCTTGGGCTGCTTCTGTACCGCTGCTGCAAGTTGTGGCTCTGCCCAAATGCGGTGTTGTAAAAAAGTGAGCCGAGCCTAAGTGGTCCAAGTTGAAGGATTTGATCAGATG
Organism: Hypseleotris bucephala; assembly: GCA_036025885.1. Taxonomy (NCBI): domain Eukaryota; kingdom Metazoa; phylum Chordata; class Actinopteri; order Gobiiformes; family Eleotridae; genus Hypseleotris; species Hypseleotris bucephala. The sequence continues at coordinate 9,094 of JAVQKG010384061.1, read as the reverse complement.
AGCGCGCGGGAGAGGGAGGAGCTGAGGATGGAGCGCGAGACAGAAATGTTGCCAGTGTGTTTTGCTCGACTCGCATATGCTGTATTGTTTTCCTGCTTGGTCGTTAATTAATTTATAGTCTTCTTTGCCCTATCACATTGCCCATGGTAAAATAAATGTTCTCGTTTAAGGAAATTAAATATTTTGTTTTTGTTTGTTTGTTTTTTGACAAGGCTGTTTTGGTATAATAAGATTTTTGTCTCAACGAGGGTTTATTGTAATTACAACATATTAATACTCTCCCAATTAAGCGCTGTGTCAGGGATGGTAGACTTTATAACTTATTAAAGACTAATAAATTCAGCAGCAGCCCACACAGGAACATGATTTTCTCTGCTCAACACGTCTCCGCGCGCATGTATTCAGAAAGTGAGCGTAGATCCCTCCAGGGTCATATGACACATCCTCGTGCGCAATGGGGGCTTCACCTGGATTGCGCAAAGATGCAAGCTGCAGATAGATAAGCCTATTAATTTTTCATGTTTTTAAAAGTGCAAGGAAATGAGAAGTCTATGCCCATTTAACAAGTTGTTTTGTCAGAACAAGTTTTGAATGAGACTTACATTTTCGGAAGCAGAGCTGCTGTGAAACACAATGACAGACCTTTACAAAGTACATTATTCTGAAGGATGACAGGTTGTAACTTCCTCTCTATCAACACTCTTCACTCTGTTGTTTAAAGACAGTGTTTGCAACTTGACTAAGATGGCTAATGATTTGATGGCTTAATTTGTATCAACCACCCATACTGCCAGATATTTGAGAAGTAATTTAAATAAACATGCTACCACATTCGGGTGTTCTTTAGCCTATATTTTCATATACTGCCAACCAGACTGGTATTTCAAACTATCTGAAATACCATTAATATAACCTTTTTTAAAACAAAATTCTAAAACAACTCAGAAAAACAACACATTTTTACAATTATTAATCTTAATACAGCTCAAGTTATTGTACAAACTGGCACAAACAAACATGGTTGAAGTCCCGTCGCTTGGTTCTGGCCTGCAGCTTGGTGCCTAATGACTGGGGGTTATGGTGATTGCTGATGAGCTCTCAGTGCCACAAAGGGACACACAAACGGCCACAGTGCACGGCAACAGCTGGCGGCTTTCTCAATCCCGGCAGAGGAAGCAGGCACCCGGGGATAAAACACGCAGATTGCCCTGAGAGGTGATTCATCGTGCAGCAGGAAAAAATATCTAACGATGGCCACTAATGTAAGATATGTGAAATGAAGGGGTATCAGCGCACTGTAAAATTTAACAAGACATTAATATTAATCCTCCAATTATTACCTATAGGGGTCATGGATACCTGGAGCCTATTGCATCAACTATGGGCCCTAGTCTCTGGGCTGACATAAAGACAGCAAAAACATTCAGTCATTATACAGTACATTCAGTCTTTAGGGGCAATTTAGATCAATTAATTTTGCTAACAAATGCATGTCTTTTGATGGTATCAGGAAGCTAGGATCAAGAAACTACACAAACACAGAGCAAACTAACTCTAACTCTAATGTTAATTTAAAATCTCCAGGAAATGAATTGACTTAAAAGTAATACCAAATTATTATATTATTTGTATTATTTATACTTACTGGAGTCTAGCTCAGAAAATGAGCTACATACAGTCTTATCAATGGCCAGTATGGCTGATGGCTTATGGCCATTTTCTAATAGGTCTACTCGACTCACTTCTACCTGCTTTTTGAACATTTCCACTCAGTAGCTGTTACTAGAACCAGGTACTTTTTAATATCTTCTGAACCCTGGTTCCAAGCTAGCTAAGCCAATAGAAAAATGTGCCATCGCAGGGTCTGGTCATCTCACTGTCTGCAGCATTTTCACAAGTCACAAAGCCAGAAGAAAGTACAAGAATAAGAAGTAATTAATTTGAATTAATATGGTAGAACTATTGTATTTCATTTAAGGTTAAATAGTTACATTTTACAGTGTATCTCTGTATAGATGATGCTAAAAGATGTTGTGGACCACTGTTTGTTTTTGTTACAAGCTGCTCCTACACAGTGCTCAGTTCAAAGTCACATAGCCCTGATAACTACCCATCTGTGGTGATTACAGCACAGCAGCTCTTTTACTGATGTTCATTCGAGTCGCCACATGTTTCTATTTTCAGACAAATTATCGGATATTTTACTACATTTTATGACCCCATGAATAGAGGCATACAAATTAAAATTGGAAATGCAATGGTTGCAGAGTGGTTAGAAGTCCTACCTTACTGTCTGTAACTGTCCCTAAATGTCTGCATTGTTCCCCTAACATAATAAAATAAAACATAATAGAACATCCAATCATCAAGCAAAATATGAATACCTACAACAGATGAATTTCCACAGAAAGAATCAATCCCTACGATCTCAAACTGAGCTACATTGTAAAATATGCTCTAAGATGCTCTAAGTTTTACATATTGATGAAATTGATCTGTTTGCACAATTGTTTTGTTTTTCTTTTTTCTTGTATCATTATAAATGAAGCCATAAAATCAAATGATGATCTGTGGTGTAATTAATGAGCTTTTAGCATAATGATTATGTCCAGTCATAGAAACAATCCACAACATGGGGCATTTTCAACAAAAGCAAAGGCCAAAAAACCTCACACTGTTAAACATTAAATATTATTAAATTTGATAATTTGTCTGTGAATTTCATTTAGGTCAATATAGGTGCTTTCTGCTTTAAGATCCCCCTCCATGGCGAGTTAACAGTACAGTGAGTATCTTCCCCAACCCAAGCTTCAACCACTGAGGTAATACAAAAAGTGATTGAGCGAAATGACTCTTCAAATGATGTTCTTAAAATAAAATCTGATCACTCCCTCCCCATTTCTTGTGAGGCTGAGGGTTGATGTTTCCCTAGTCAGTCCTGTCCTAACGGAGGATACTGAAGATGATAAGTGGTCGCCTCTCATCGCGGCACACAGCATTAAGCAGACATATTGTATTGAATTAATGGTGCTGCAATGGACAGGGCCCACACGGCTGGCAGACACTTATCAAGCACATTTTGACTGTGTGTGTGTGTCTTCTGCGCAAAACATCGCTCCCCGCATCACCCCCTGTCCTTCCAAACCATCCATTCACAGGGAATCAATGTCATGCCAATAGCTGAAAATTGATTTTTGAGGAGGATGCAGCAGGCGATATGCAGGGCTTCAGCTGGTGTATTTGTTGTGTGTGCACTGCGAATACTCAAGGAGGTTGAGGAGATAAGGAATTAAATGGTAATAACATATGTTTAAGTAGGGGCCAAATGGACCGGGGTTTGCAGAAAACTGTGGATGATGACTGAGAAGTTTATGTTCAGTACATTAAATAGATAATTAAGTTTTCATCCCCTCCAAGTCATATATTATATATTTATATTTTAAATGTATAAGAAAATACTGTTCATAAGTGTTTGTATTACTTGAAATAAAGTACTTTTACGTTTTAGTGCAGGGGTGTCTAAACTATGACCCTCGGTTCAAATAATTTGAATTCAAATCTAAAATATGAATCTTGATTAGAGTCATATTTTTGAAACTATCATAGTTGGACATTTTGTGCTGCTTTAGATTATAGAAAATTAATTTACCAAAAGAGGAGAATAGGTTTATTTTTTTCCTTGTTAAAATAAATTATCTTCCAGTGGAATAACAAAATTACACTTCCACTGGCAAATCATTCTGATTGAAATAAGAAAAACTAGATATATTTAATCAAACCAGTACATTGAAACAAGTCAAATAATCCAAACTCAAAACGTAAATAAATTAGACTATCCAGCAGACTATCAAGAATATTCTGAATTCGAATTATTCTAGTAATCTAGCTTTTGCTTGTTATTTCTAAACACACTTGCAGATAATGAAGACAGAAATAAAGAACAGAACACCTCTCTACTTCTCTCCACTAACTAGTCCTGTCAGTATCTACATTTATTTAAATTGACTATTCCAACATTTAGCATGATGAATACCTATTTCTTTGTTAAAAATGTAGTCCATAACTTTCATAATATAAGATAAAGGCAAAAATACTAAATGCTTAAAGTTGACTAGCTGACCTTGTTCTATGATGTCTAGTAGGCCATCTGTAGTCTGTAACGGCCAGGGAAGGGACTAAAGTAAAATTATAATAATTATATAATATATTTTGTTATATTAAATTGCGTACACCTTTAATGACTTGCTGCAACCTTTCACTTTATTAGACACTGTGTTAGAAAGACATATTCACCAAACATGTCTGACCTATTTGGTACTTTTTTCAAAGCTACTAATTCTTGTATTTTTGTCTTTTGACTTTTAGTCTTTCTGCATGTGGCAATGACTCATATAAAGTGCCTTTTCACAACTTTTACAACATGTTTAGTAATTTGCTGCCTGCTTCCTGGGTTACTCTTAGCCACTGAAAGCCTCAAAGCATTAGTAAGCATTAGAACAAGTGGACAAAACCAGACCGTGTGCCTTTATGTACTTGCCAAAACATTCCAGATTTTTTTAACAGTGGGGCCAAAGACTGAAGGACTCAAATGTGTAAAGCTGCAAAAAGTATTTGTGTCGGGTTGAAAAGAGGGAAGGAAGTCAAAAAGAAATGAAAAGCAGAGAACGAGTTCCATGAAATAGGGCTTTTATATGGTCTGCCCTGACTCGAATGGAAAGTTACTGTGGATAAATAGGTTTCCCAGTAACATATAGTTTATAGGGCCGATGCAGACACTGGGGTCAGAAACAATCAGCTCACACAGACGCCTTAAACAGCTAACTGCAGCATCTCTCAACCTTTTTCATTTATTTATTTATTTTTCGGTATGTTTGTGTCTTGGACGGCTATTAATTGCAAAACCACCCAGCCATAAAAATGAAACTCTGGAATCAAAGTCAATCCTTCTACAATGAAAAATAGACCAGCGGCCACTTTATTGAGTAGACAGTGTACCTAATAAATTGGCCTTTGCCCACACAACTGCTGCTCAATCAGTATTGTATTGTTATCAAACCATTCTCTGTAAACCCATTGATCTACTGTATGTGTAAAATCCAATCTTCATCTTTCTTAATTGCATATATTATAGTCAGGGGCAATTAGATAGACATACTGCTGCAGCATCCTTTCATTTCAACTCTTTTTGGCATGTTTGTGTGTCTGGGCACCATTAATTGCAAACCCAACCAGCCATAACAATATGGAGAGATACACGCTGGAGCCCAAATCAAAGCCAATCCTTCACCATTTGAAAAATAGACCAGTGGTTTGTTAGGAGTCCATTTCCATCTCATGAATTGAATCTAAACTAGTGTCCCAAATTACTCAAAACGGACCACTCTCACTGCTCAGCTCTGTATTGTCAGCCTGTTTGATGGGTTGTAATTGGATAATCCATTTTAAAATGGTGATGAGACCATTCCCCAAAAAACTGACAGAGATGGCTGAAAGAGGGATGGGGAGCATGCTGAGAATAGCTGCCATCTTGAACTAAAGTTGAGGTAACATAGCCTTGATTCTGTCAGTATATGCTTCATGTGTGTACCCTGTGAAAAAGTGACTGTCCAGTACTTAGTTTTTACAGTTGATTGCTTATCTAACATGTCATATTTAGTGTGTTTATATGCAAGTGAGGGTTTTTCATATGTCAAATTTCCAGAGCAGTTTTAAAGTTTTGATGCTCCTGTTCATTTTAATATGCAAACATGAAGCAATAGGTGTGGTCAGAGCTTTTAAAACAGAGTTCTGACAACTCCATTGACGACAGTGGGTCAGTTTTTTAAACCGCACTCTAATGCAATCAAATGTGAAAAGACTTCCGGGAAGTAACCGCTCAAACTACGGTAATATTGCCATTCAAATAGACCCTTTAATATGTGTGTCATAAATGGAATGTTCAGAGAACAGAATGGAGGCAACTGGATTAAGTAAGTTAAACTTTGCTAAAAAGTGTTATAAAGATTTGTACTGAGAGATAATCATTTTGAACATACAATGAAAAACTATTGTGATCATCAACATTTCTGTAAAACCTAAAAATCAAGAATTTGACATCCATCTGTATACTAACGTGTACCTCAAATAAACATACAATGTGAAGTACATTGACTAATGTTTCCTCTCTGACATTACCCACATGAAGCAGAGTGTCATTTGCCAAAGTTGTGATAATTTGAAATGGATAATTAAAATCGTCTGGTGCCGAATTTCTTTGAGTTTTCTAAAATTATTTTCTTTATGAGTCACTGATATCCATATAAGTATTAAACTTAAAATTTTCTCTCAATTTGACTCATTATAACAACCGTAAACCTCACAAAAGTTTGGCCCTTTGATAGCGTTTATCACTGAGTGTCTACTTCCTGACCCCCATTTCCTCTCCGCGGGAATCGCGTGAGGTCAGTTGCAAACCAGCAATAACTAACCTGGCCAGGCTACGTAGTAACCATTACACGGTAGAAACATTTCATACTATTATTGTTTACCAGGGTTGCAACTGGTGTTTCTTCACTCAACATGCTGTATTTTAGTACCAACAACACACAAAAACAATTCTACTCCAGATTTCTCTAGTTCTCTAGTTGTATGCAGAGACCTTAGTGAGAGAGATTTTATCTGGCACCAGCTAACCCACCCTTCAATAACTGGGCTCTGAATGGTGTGACTATTTCTAATGTTGAGATATCTTAGTTGGTATCCTCTGATTATGTAGCACTAATTATCTTTCATAAAAACCTAAATGCTTTAAATTGTTGTTTTCCTGCAACAGACATAATAGGCCCAATGAGCTGACTATTCTGGACTCTTCAAAATGTAATTGTCACTGAACAAGGGCGAAAAGAAAGAGGGATTTCTCTGTCATTGAAAGAGGCTCTTCATCGCACAGTGACTTCATTCATACGCGTTGGGAAATGTGCATATTTTAACCACAAAGGCAGCACTCAGAGATGTGTTCAGCTCTCGACATGCAAGTCCCCCCTACTTTTATAGAGGCTTAGTTTGGGGTAAAATGACTCTTCCAAAATTGGCCTGGTGATTGGACACACAATCAGATAGGCTTTCTAATATTTGGAGCAGAAATTGAATCCACCTGCTGTGTATTCAGTGCCACACATGAGCCATTAGCTTCTATTCATTGTGCCCTGCCTTTTACTTCCTTGCAGAAAAAAAGCATTGTGGAGTATTGGGGCACTTTTGGCTCTTCGTTTTGCTTTTTGTCTAACATTTTAAAGGAACGTAGTGTTTGGACCTTATGGCTGCAGTACCTGATATTTTTTACTTTGCAATTGAGCAAAAAAAAAATTCTGCTAAAAGTACAACATACCAGAAGTAATCTGAGGTCCTCAGTGGGCTGTATCATAAGGTTTTTGTCTTAGAGCTGAGAATCTTTTATGCAATCAGGTGTAACAAAAATCTAGTGTCTGGGAATCCCCCTCCTATGCCTGACTGCTTGTCTTTATCATCCAATCAAGTCGGGAGAACAAGTGCATCACTTGCCAGTTGCTAACAAATAAAATCGTTTTGGACATTGCTTAATTATATGTACAGTATTTTTTATAGTATACTGAAATTATAGGTAACATTATTATGTTATAAATATTCTCAACCAGGAAGGGAAAGACAAAAGGCAAAAGTTACATGGTGTTGCCTAAAGTTATAATATTGACATATTTCAGTCATATTACTCTTATGTCCATAACAGGAAGTAATGCTGATGGGGAAAGGTGGTGACAGTGGTAGCATTTGCTCATCTATTCTGAGGGTCAAATGAGTGGTTACTTTAAAAGCTTTCTGGCTGGGAGTGAAATATTCATGTTTGCTGCCCAGGAACATTGCAGGATCTCAGCAATGAGACAGTTATTATTAATAATTAATCAGATTTGGGGGGGGGCACTGGCTGAACGAGCATTACCCTGCAATACATTATGTTGCTTAGCTTATCACTGTTATTTGACCGTTTCCATTTACTTTTTTATTACTTGTCTATTTCAACCATGGTAAATTGGCAATATTTAACACTATTGCTCTGTTTGGACAATTTCTGAACATATTCTTCAGGTAGCCAAGCCAGTAAAATAGAACTTAAAGTCCATTTCAAATCAGCTTTATTGTCCCTAAGTTACTGTTGTGGGCTGAAGTGATATGCAGCTGTAAAACATTACAAACAATAAAGACTCTATCCAACATAACATGACAGAACACAGTACAAGTACATCTATTATGAAGATGACATGCAGACTCCACCCACAGCATATAGGCTGGCTCAATAAAACCCACAACCTCCTTGCTTGAAGGCAAGACTAACTGCTCACATTTATAAGTATTAATACAGACAATTTGTTCATGTACAAAACAAGATATATTTTCATCATTTCTATTTTCAAAAGAATTAAGTCTTGATTTTTGGTAAAGATTTAAGCAGCTCCCTCATCCATTCCCTAGAGTTTGTTGAAAACTGCGTTGTCTCTTCTTTCAGCCCATTTGTGTGTTGTTACAAATCACTTATTCATGCACAATTCATGCATTGTGATGTTATTTCTGAGTGTGCAGGAATAAAAGGAAAAAAATCTAACTTGGAAAACGGTTTTCCAGATTTTTGGGATATTTTTATTCTGATTAGAAAAATTGTTTAGGAACTCACTTAAACTCAAAAATGTTTACTCATATGGTACCTCTTGATTAAATGAATGTCAAAATGTGAATAAAATACAGCATAAAGAGATTTAGTTTTGGCTCCTTCATATTTACATTTGAACATAGACCATAATGGTTCATCAATGTAGGTGGCCTCCTTGTCAACTCCTGTTCATTTGATTGTTATCTTTGATTTTGAAATTTATATTTAGTGAAAAACGGTTGTGCTCAAAGCCTGAATACTTTTAGATGTTTCTCTGAAGTTGGATTAAATTTGTGACCTTTTTAATGTTCCTAGATGGTTAGCACAATGTCACTTGTGACCTTTTGTTTCTAAACCTACACTGTAAATAGTGGGATTCGACTCAATTAAAAATGCTACATAAATATTAATTAAACCTGCATAAAACAATCAATA
>JAVQKG010383686.1:0-11580 GCA_036025885.1 Hypseleotris bucephala | reverse complement strand
CATCCTGACAAATCACAAAAGTCAAATAGACCCTTCCCATATTTGTCATGGTTTGGGGGCGGGGCCTCTTAATTGCTTGTTAACAATATAAAAACCCTTAGACATCACAGAGTCGCAGTTAGTGCCAAAACATTGTATTGGGGAAATTAGCTGTCCTGGCGTCGGTATGCACTCTCCGAGTGCTTTCTTGTTACACACTGAATCTTTTCAGTCTACTAACTGGATTGTCATTGTAATATATAGGTTAATACTAAGTGCTTTTCTCTACACCTTACAGCATTCCTCATGACCTGTAAGCCACCTCTCTACATGGGCCCGGAGTACATTAAATACTTCAGTGACAAGACCATAGATGTAAGTGTTACATATTATCAAATTAAAATCAAAAGAGATTTCAGAGAAATTGAAAAATGTCTTCATTTTTTTAGGAGGAGCTTCAGCATGACAGTCGAGTCACATGGATTGTTGAATTCTATGCAAACTGGTCGTCTGATTGCCAGTCATTTGCTCCTGTGTTTGCCGACCTTTCCCTCAAGTATGAATGAACTTGTTATTGGCAGTAATTTTAGCCAGCATCTTGTAATGGACTTTACAAGTATTGATTAGGAGCATTTGTGGAAAATCAATCATTTTTTGTATACAACAGATACAACTGCGCTGGACTTCGGTTTGGTAAAGTGGACATTGGGCGATATGGAGAATTGTCCCAAAAGTAAGTTGTTGTAATTGCAATCTTATTGTGAGTCTACACCAAAAAGGCATATGACACTTACAGCTGCAGGAAATAACATATTATTACTGATAATGGGTGAGAATATATTAGGTGTAAGAGTTTGAACAAGTTTGACAAGGGTAAATTTGTAATGGCTACACAGCTGTGTCTGCTGTTCTTGTGTGGTGCGCCCAGTCTACAACAGTTGATAACTACCAAAAGGTGTTTCAAAGGTTAAAATCCAACTGGCGAGCATATGGGTGGGTGATTATGTTTTTCCTGATTGACCTATACTGACAGCAGGAATATTTTTTAAACAGGTACAGGGTCAGCACATCACCGCTGGCAAAGCAGCTTCCAACACTGGTGCTTTTCCAAGGAGGTCGGGAAATGATGAGACGCCCCATGGTTGACAATAAAGGCAGAGCTGTATCATGGACTTTCAATGAGGTGTGTTCTGTGCACATTTACAGGTACTGGTAATTCATTTCTTGTATAGTGATGAGTGCTTACATATGAATTATTTTTTAACTCTCAGGAAAACATCATCAGAGAATTTAACCTAAATGAGATCTTCCAGAAATCCAAAAAGCTAAACAAATGTCGTAGCTTGAAGGAGGATGAGCTGGTCGGTTCTCAGCCAGAAGAGGACAGCAGTGAGCCTCAGGTGGAAGCAGACGACCAGGACCAGAGTTCAGAAAGCAAGAAAGACAAATAGGGAATAAATTATGCTGTATTTAGGGTGACAAAATAGATATCACACTTTGTATTGGATTGCTCAGGATTTTCAGCTCAATTCCAGTTTCCCACAACTTCAGTGTGCAATGTGCATCCCACAAACATTTCATTGATCTAGATCAAGGGTGTCCAAACTATGGCCTTCAGTAATAATTCTTGACATGTGGCTTCATATTCATAAAACTGTAGTAGGACATGCAATAGTTTATGTTTCATTAGTAATGGTCTCTGTGCATTCAGCAAGCTACTTCTGAAGAAACTGACAATATATATTAATGTATTGTATTGTATTTGTTTCAATGCATTTGTAACATGTTCGACATTGTGCTGCTTTGTCTCACTTAAAAGTGCTTTTACTGCTTTATGTTCCACATCTGGCCACCCTAGAGTGGCTCAAGAGTTGTATTCTGTTCAACTAGCAATATGGAAAATGAGAAATCGTCTCAGTGCCTTGTATTAGAAGTAACAAAATTGGATATGTTTTGAATGTGCACATTAAGTTAATACTAAGGGGTTCTGCTGCTACACTGCATCTCAAGATGCAGTTTATGAAAACATGCAGTGAACATTTATTTAAAAATGTTAGATATACAACTGTTTGTAAAATATTTATTTGTTGCCAATGTCATTTTTTTTCTACCAGCATGTCATTGAATGTAATATTTTTTCATTTACCCATTTGTCTTTTTTGAAACCTTTATTTCAGAGCTCAAAGGAGAAAAAGTTAAATAAAACGTGTAATATAATATCCCAGAACCGTTTTTGTAATCAGTGTGGCCTTTTTTATTTTGAGACATCATAAAAAAATTATAAGGCCATCTTTGGAAATGTAGTCAATACATAATATTTGTGAAATCCAGTCTTCATCAAACAACTGCAATATTAATGCTCTTTCAAACAGGTGTACTACTTACTATTGTTCAAATATCATCCATGGCCAGAGCAGGAAGTTAACGCGTTTTGTTTTTCTTATATTTCCACACAATGGCTGTTTGTGCCTTTAATGGTGCGTCTTATCCCACCCATACATAAACAAGCAGACAGTATTCTTACCAATATGCATTCAGATTAAAAAATGTACATGCTCATAAACTATAGCCAGGGAAGAATTAATACAAATCTTGAAACACAGTAATTTGGCTTAAATGATACTTTAGTTGTAATGCACCAATATTTCATTCCAACACTGGTTTTGGTCAATATTCACAAGTTTGACGGATATCGATATCGGCCTTTATATAGATGGACAATGTTAATCTGATGTGCAAAAATGTTAACTTTAGAGGCCAGTCTGCTGAATAAGTATGAAATAAAAGTATAAAATACGGAAGCAAATATGTTTCAGTTTTCCTCCACTCCACATATAATGTATGTACCGGTAGGTTAGAATTTACTACAGCTTTAGAAAAAGCTAGTCTTTTGTCACCCTATTTCTGTAATAACTTCTTTATTAAAGAACTTATTAAACACATATGGCCATTAATCTAAATATTGCTATCAGCAAAGAAATTTAATATTGGTGCATCCCTATACTTATGTGCTTCAAGCTTCCCCTCAAAGATGTAATGCAATAAGACAGCTTTACATTCTCTAACAAACACTGTGGGCTTAAAATGAATAAACACAAAGTAAAATGCCCAACTCCCTTCCTGACGTTTTCCTTTTATAACAACATTGTGAGGGTACAATAATTAACTGTACCTAATCAGAACATAATTAACAAAAGGCAATCAAACAAAACATAATTTATCAGAAAAAGTGTACAACAAAAACCATTATAGAAAATATAAAAACAGGTACAGATTTCCTTAAAAGAGGCAAAGCGTTACTAAAATGGCCAGTCTCTACCTAAAGTGGCATAATTTAACATTTTATTGCCATTATATTAAAATATCAATACTTTTTTGTGTACGAAGTAGGTCCAATATTTTACTCTTTTTTTATCAAATAAATAAGTCCCTCCCATGACTACCACATTTGGCTGGCCTAACAAAAAAATGATCTGCAGCTAGTGTCATGACAAAATCAAATAACTAAACATACAATGATTTTAAAGCTCCAAACAGATTTTGCATAATGTCTAGCATCAACATTGCAAGCGTACATTCCACAAAGATGCTTGTGCTGCACGGACATTTTGAATTTCTTTGTGGCTTTTAAAATTAGGCTCTATTTCCACAATAACAGTTCAAAATAGGAACAAAACTTGAATGATGAAAATACCAGCAAAATCTCATTAGTGGCTGATGCAGCCATTAATTTTATACAGGCTATTGATTATAAATCGCTTTTTTTTTTCACAATACATCTCTCTCATTTTACACCATACATTTTTGACCCAATAAGCAGATTTCATACATGTATAAAACATCTTTTAAAAAATAATTACAAAACTAAAATGATCCTGTGATAGTTGGACTCTTCTTTAACTGTTGATAGATAAATGCTTTGTGGTCCATTCAGAAAGGATAAAAGATGGTGATTGGTCAGTCTTCTCTTCAAATTCAAATATCCATTCGAAGGCTGTCCTTTTCTCAACCATGTGATACTCAATGTTAATGTACCAAGAAAAAAACATAAATTATTGAATTACTGCATGAACTAAGTATGTTCATAGACATCTGTACCCAGCCGTGATGATCAGTCTATGGCTCACAAACTAATCTTGTCTAGTGTCAAAAGTTTCCAGCATCATGGCCAAAGATAAAGTGAGTACCGGACACACTGAGCCAGCTGCAGTAGAAAACAGTCCTTTTTAGGCGCCCGCTGAATTGAATAATGTCCAGCTCAGTAAAAAAACAAGTGGGAACCGCCCCATTATGTGATAGTCTTAAACCGAAATCTCGTAAGTGGTCCCTCCGACGCCGGTCACCTTCTTGACTCCTCCAGGTTTGGATGAGGTGTGGTTGGTCACTGTGCGAGAAGCGGATCTAGAGAACCGTCAGGAGGAACAGGACGAGAGAAATAAAACAGAGAAAAAACGTTGAGTCAATCTTTTTAAAAACAATCATTATAATGAACTAGATTATATTGGTGAAAACAAAGTCAATTACACTAGAGGACAATATGCAGATATGCATGCTATCAACAAGCCAGACATGCATGCTGTTAATTGAAATTCAGAATCCATAGACCAGCAGAGTCTAAATGATAATATTAAGGAAGGAACAAAGACTCACACAAATCAGGGAGGAAGAGGAGGGCTGACACAGATAGAGGAGGAAGAAGACAGAGGTTAGAGGAGCAGCAGAGACTGACTGATAGTAACAGCTCAGTACTCACTGTGAAGCCTGATGCCCCCCCGCAACCCCTCCTGCCCCATGGCGGGGCTTGTGTAGGTGCCCCGCCTCCACTGTGTGGGACTTGCCCAGGGACAAGCCACGAGGTGGAGGGGACACAGGGCGCTCTATTGAGCGGATCCCCGGGGAGGAGGAAGAGGAGGAAGGCGAGCGGAGGGCTCTGGAGGAAGAGTCCTGGTTTCTCTGAATGAGCGGGTGGGCCTCTGGAGGTCCAGAGGAGGAGGGAGTGGTGGGGCTGACCGCTCTCAGGTAAGCCCTGTGCGGGGAGGAGAAAGAGGCGGTGCCCTGGAGTAGCTGGCCTTCTCTCTGCTGGGCGATCTGTGCCGAGAGGAAGGGGGACGTGTAGCCCTTTAGTGGGCTACCAGGAGACACCCCCTCTGGGCATCTGAGCCCCGCCCCACTGCTCATGTGAAATGGAGCATGAGGTTTTTGTGGTGACAGCTCGTGGGCAGCGGACTCAAACTCGGGGCTCTCGGAAGGCGTCAGCAGGCTATCGTAGGACAGGCTGCCGTTTCGAGGAGTCTGATTGGCCAGACTCTTGTAGCTGGTGTCAGTGGTGCCCTCGGACTGAAGTGTGGTCAGAGGGTTGTGTTGAGTGTGCGCGGAGCGGAGGCTGGAGGAATGAGAGCCTCCAGTGGACAGGACCAGAGAGGATGGGTAGGAGGTGTAGGAGCGCCCAGTCAGGGAGTAGCCGGACACCACACCGCCCGGGACACCAGGACCCTCGCCCCTCTCCCCTCCCCCTCTACGCACCCCTGCACCTCCCCCCACCACTATGGACCCGTCCAGGCTGCTGGGCTCCGAACGGTAGCTGGGATGACGACTGGATTGAAGGATGGTTGGAGAAGGAGAGTCGAGACTCTCACCACGAATCATCTGCAACAGAACAGGCCCAAGTCAAGAGCAGAGAGAAGGGAGGGAGAAAAAAGAAGCAGAAGTTAGATAGAGTAAAACGACTTTCATGTTAAACAAAACTGATGATTTTTAACAGATTATAACATAAAAGTGTGGTGAGGAGAAAGTGGATTCAGTGCTGTGTTTTGTCATATTACTGGACTGGCAACATTGACTGGTTTTAACATGTACTGGCACTGCATGCCAAGAGACTGAGTAGAGACATACATGGGAGTACAACTACTGTACAAAAGTACATAAAGTTCACATTCCAGTCAATGCAGTCTTCAGGGAAAAGACAGGGCCACTCCAACACAAAGACAGTCAGGGATTTACACACACAGATGACACTAGCTCAGACTTACTGATCCACCGATGGCCACTGATTGATTTATTTAAGTAAAACAAAAAGAGGGGGCATAGCGTTAACCACAAATTAAATACAAGTACACGTTAATATGTTTTTTGTAAAATTACCATTTCATGGAGAAGGTTTGAGGTCAGTTTATACATTAAATTAAATGATTAGAGAATTTCAGTGTCCAAAATCTTGCATTGCTATTTGAGCGTACCTTGTTTTGGTGTGCATTATGATTCCTCCCAGGGCTGTTGACTGCAGGTCTGTACTTGAACATTGATGGAGTAGGAGGCGCTTCTGTCAACAAGCTACTCTCTGCAAATAACAGTATTCAAATACGTCAGGCCAACATTATAACACATTTACATGAAGCTATATCAGCTTATATAACTGTATTAACTAATGATATCCATGTCTCACCCTCTGTGTCAGCGCGGGGCAGGCCAGGGTAACGAAACTCTGGTTTTGGAGGAGGGGGTGGCTCTGCATCTGCTGACTGGCTCTCCATATGATCCAGACTGCTTTTAGACTAAAGAACATTTACAGACAAACTGATTAAAACAATGACCTCTAATAGTTCAGTATAATGACATCGTTATGCTATACCCTGGAGCTATGTCTGTCGTTCTGGATGCCGTTGTCCAGGACTTTTGCCTCTAGTTGGGCTTCTGTAAGACCCGGTCTAAGAAACGGGGGCTGTATCTCCAGCTCTTGAGGGCTTCGCCAACGACCCAAGTATCTATAAGACAGACATTTCAAGCCCTGTGAATCAAATAATAAATACACAAATACCCTTTGTTGGACAATATGTAAATGAATGCAAACAAGTTGCAAACAATTAAAGCAAGTTACTTTCCTATATTGTAAAATAAACCTTTTTTGTTATTTACAGACGTGCACTGTAAAGTACAAAGATTAACAAGGGAAGATCCAAGACGAAATAGAGTAACATTGTAACAGGCGACAGATAAATATTTGGGGAAAAAAAAAGACTATGCTAACCTTGGAGCCTGGGATCTGCAGAGTACGTGTGTAATGTTTCTCAAGCAGCCATTAGTGAAAGGATTAACGCCTCCGCGAAACTTTCCTGTTACCTACAGACAAAGCAAAAGTCAATTTTATACTAATATACATATATGTATTATTATTACTGTAATGTGGACAATGGTATTACTTGTTCATTTGTTGTCCTGCCCCGAGCCACTAGCACAATGTGGAACCCAGTCAGGCCTGCGACTGGGACAAAAAACAATCCAGCTACACACATTACAGCCATACTAGGCAAACCGGTTCAGGAAAATACAACAAATCTGACAACAATTGATTTACTTATATTCGATTATATTGTCCAAATCAAAGGATACGTAACAGCTGCATGTGGAGTGTCCAGCTGATCGCGATGATGCAGAACAAAAACTAAACCAAAGGCAAAAACATCTATGATATGAGTGGTAAGTGTCAGCAAAAAGAGAAAAAAATATCGATAGTTTCTTCTCCCAATGCAGTTGTTCACCCATGGACAGTGGTGGTCAAAATCCTGAAGGACAAAGGACAAACTGTTGTAAAACAAAACCAAACAACTTAAATTTAAAGTCACTATTATGTTGTTTACCTCCACACAGTTGTCGCAGACTGAACAGTGCGAGCACCGTGGAGGGCGATAAAAGCGACATGTCGAGCACCATTTCATCCGCACTTGGATGCCCTTGATCTCTACAGTTTTGTAAAGTGGAGCACGGAAGTCATCCTCCTTATCCTCATCCTCCTCCGCTGCCAACAAAGACATTAACGTTGGTTTACATACAGCAATAAGGCTAACATAGAGATTACCTTCCGAATATTTAGCCCCAAAAGCAACAAAATTATGCTATTTGAGAAGTCATGTCATGTTTAATTGCAGAAAACTATAGACTTGAATTATGTTTAAGATATACTTTACAGCATTACATAATAGTAACCATATTACGCTTATTAAAACATCTTAAAAATATTTTATTACCTCTGGGGAAGACGCCAGGGTCCATAAAAGTGGCCATGCAGAAGTTGGCAAGGGTAAAAAGGAACATTACAGCAACATAGATAGGAACAATTGAAGAGATGTTCTCTGACAACCACGGACACCTGAATATTGCATGAAACACATATTAATAACTAAATTAAAAGAGTATAAAAATGGTTTTAAAAAATGAAATAACTTACGTGAAGCAGAAGAAGAGAGTGGTGGCTCCAACAAGGAACAAAGTTGCAGCCGAGACCGGGACGTATCGACTTGGGCGAAAAGGTCGAGGAGGAGCAGAGGCAGGACCCCCGACCCCTCCCCCAACCCCCCCACCACTAAAGCCTGGCATCAGAGACCACAGCCAGTGGAAGAAGATACAGTGGAGAAATCTAAAGTCTACCTGGAGTCAGGGAGAGCCTCAGCGGTCAAAGCAACAAATACAGCTTTTGTTTGGGACGAGAGGCCATTTTAGGGATATCTAAATCAGCAGCCGAGATAAAACATTAGGAATCCAGCTAGTCAAAACATCATCACATGGTCTGAAAAGGAAATATTTTTTAAATGACGCAACATAAAACTCTACCTGCATATGTACAGTCATTGACATTTGTGGGGTTTTTCTAGCATTAAGGTTTGGGTCATATATATTCTAAACTATACACAGGGGATACAAAAATATGTGTATGCAGATTATAAATATTTTTGTATGGCTTAATGTAACTATTTGGTTCAGCAATAAAAACTACTCTAATCAAAGCTGGCATCAAGTGCAACAATAACACTACTGTGCGGAAACTAAAAAGCACAGATACTTGTACACATGGCTAAAGCTTTGCTTGAGATATGAACATGCCGGTCAAGAAAATAGAGGAAATTGAAATACTGAGGAGGTAGTGAATGAAGAGCCAGCAGAACCACAATGACAAGAGAGGCCAAGGACTGAGTACAGCAGCTGTGTATGACTTCTGTGATTGTCCCGAGACAAGAGTCTTATTTAGGCACTAGGTGGGTGGAGAAGACTATGGATGGCAAGTAAAGGTGGTCCAAAAGTTTTAAACTTAACATAAAAGAGGAACAAATAAAGGTGTTGTTGTAAATGAGCAGTGGGTTAGGGTTTAATGTCCAACAAAAATATCTGGCTAAAAATATAAGAAAAATTAAAAGCATAAATTTTGCTTTACAGCAACAAAAGATAAAATTGTGAAGTTGAGGCCGTGTGGATCATTTGTTGTCCACAGTTTCAGAGTCAATGTGGAACAAGATCAACTCATCCCAAAACAGCTGCTGATCTGTGCCACAGAGCTGTCGTTAGCCACATTGAGGCAAGTTGATGTTTTCCACCACCACATCCTCTGCACACACAGATCCTCTGCCATTGTGCATCTCTCATTTGAAGCCATGAGCAGCGGTCGGTTATGTCATCTGTTGCATAGTCGTCCCTTATTTTCCCTCAGCCTTCATCGCTCATTGGTGTGGATTAAATAGAGGACCTCTCTGTAGAAAAACAACAGGACATGATGGTAAACAGTTTCTACACAACAAGCAGGTGGTGATACAGGTGCTCAGTACATATTCAGCTTTACTGTAATGTGTTGTAAAAAAAAAAATCTTTATATTTTGACTAGGGCTGAAAGATTAATCAAAATCAAATCGAAATTGCAATTTTAGTGGTCACAACTAGCAAATCGCAAAGACTGCAATTTTTTAGTCAGTATAATATCTCTGCACAAAACAGAATATATGGTCAAAATCAGCTTCCCTTGTAGATTTAACTTCTACAAACATGTTCTGAAAGGCATGTGATTCTTGTGGAAGTTTAACAGTTAATATTTTAGTCTTTATCAAGGCTTCCAGACATGTTTCAAATGTGCTCTGTGAACTAAAGCTTGGCAATCGCAATTAGATATTTATTTCAAAATCGTTCAGCCTTAATTTTGACTAGTCAAAGACACAGCATTGCCCATATAAAAGCATGTTTCTAAATCATCTGTGTTTTTTGTGAAAAGTTAATTCATTCATTCATCTACTTTTACTCATACAACTATTGACCTTAGGTGCATAAACAGCTAGATAGTCGCAGGCGAACATTGAGATCACTTTCACATTAGTTCACCTGGAACAATTTATCAGCAATTACATTATAATATAGGCAGTTGGAGCCATCAGTTTCACGACAAAGCCCATAGCACAGAGAGGACATGCAGACTCCACTAGATGCCCCATAGTCCTGTTTGTGAGAAATAGAGAGGTACAATTGGGTGTTTCCTTCAGGTTCCCTCTAATACCAACACCCACCTGTAAATTTAAATGCATTGTCATGCGTGTCTTTCACTTTTAGTTCAGCTAGTCTAATGTCTTTTATGTAGGTCTACTGTTGTCAAAAGACAGCTGTTACATGAATGCCCTTAGGTGGACAAATGAAACACACCTCTCTTATATTAGAAACTGAAGATACTCTAGGGACATGGATCGGTGACAGGACTGGACTTAAGTGACTAATTTTACCGTCTTTAGAAAGGTGTCGAGAAAGCACTGAAAGCGGATCCTGACTAACAGCGTAACACGAGAGTTGGGACACGCCCCACTTTTTAACAATTACCAACATATACATAAGCTTGATCGAGGCCAAAATGTAAGCTTTCTTAATCATCTCATGTGCCATCACACAACAATACGTCTCAGACAATAATGTTAATCCCCAAATCTCCGCGTCGAGTCTGTCTGTTCATCTAACATTGTAGATAAGTGGCCGGTTGAGCAACTTCAGTCAAATATTATATAATCTAGGCCACCTTCCTTACTTAAATGTATACTGTTTGGTAGCTTCACTTCACAATGACATATTAAACAAAGGCTTGAAATACGAGGCCAAAGCAACGCTATGGCTCTGACATCTGCCACAATCACTTTATACTACAACCTACCTTTACACTTTTATAACAGTGTAACAGTGTCGTGGCCTATTTTGGTTAAAACAATCAGCCCCCAATACTTGCTCTAACCAGGTCATTAATTAAAACTTACTTTGTCTGAAAAGTTTTTCGCAACAGTCCTCTACTACCACAGATACTGGAGCTGGCTAACATGGCTAGCACGAACACTGCCTTGAACATTTGCGGAGTGCTTTTCAGCGGCGAATGACATTTCAGGATAATTTATGATCGGCAAAATGTAAACCACAGAGAGCAGACAAACGAAGCTGGACATACCTAATAACGATCGAATGAGTTGTTTTGCCTCAGGGGTTTCGGTCCTTCTTAAGTTAGCAGCAAACAAACTCGTTAGCTCGGTTAGCTAGGCCGACGTCGGAATCCAGGAACTAGAGCGTCATGCCTCAGGTGCGTGACCAGCCAATCAGAGGGCCGCTGGGCGTGGATTGTTTTTGGATTAAATTCATTTATATCTTATATTTTTGTTACTGATTGAAAAACTGTACAACTTTTGGTATTAGCATTTCTATATTATATAGCAGAGTGAGAATGTAAAGGGCGTATACGACATTTTGGGAAAATTTGAAAAATCTTAAAATAAAAAATTAATGAATAAATCAAACAATAGCATTACATATTTCTAATTTATC
>JAVQKG010383683.1:0-12609 GCA_036025885.1 Hypseleotris bucephala | reverse complement strand
TTATATAAATATAAATATATATATATATATATGAAATACCACAACAGCTTGTACAAACATAAAGCATTTCTTTATTTTTGGGTTGTATCATATCAGCTGGATTAGTTGTAACTTTTGTTAAGTGTGTGTACGGTATTTATTAAAGATATTGTGTTTCTCTCCCACTTTCTTCTGCCCACTATGTGTACTGTAAGTGTCCTCGATGTTGCTCCATGGTTTGTGTGTGAATGATGAAGTGGAGGAAGCCAAAAGTCACTGGTCGAACATAACAGGGCACAAGTCTGATGTGTGAACGGTGAACAGTCTGTGGTTAGAGTCTATCTCTACAAAGATGAATAAATTCTTTTATTTCATCAGATTCACTTGCATATTTATTTTACTCACAAAAAACACATTGTAACAGTATGTATTTTCTTATTATATACAACATGAATGAGTTAGGGAGGTCTATAAAACGAAGTAACCACTTTCAAAACTGATTTACTTAAAAAAGCTAAAACAGGTTCATATGACATAATTATATTCATGATTTGCCCCCCAGTGTTAGGTAATGTGGAAAACCCCACACAGTTAATATTTTCTATATAAAAGTTGAGTGTACACAATAAACACAGCACTCACAGTGGCATAAACAGAACTCATGTATGTATGTATTCAATTGTTAAAAAACACTGAGTTTGTAGAAGGATGGTTGATTGTTTGGAGTTGAGAATAATAGGCACACTTTCAGTTTGTAAACTGGAGTTCATGGGACAGATAGACCAATACTGTGACAGTAATATACAGTAGTTTCTGTGTTTCACCAGGTCCCATAAACAATCAGAGAGCCCAGGTAAAAAAAAATCTAGAGCAGAGGTTCCCAAACTTTTCACACCTAGTACCACCGAGGACTAACCTAAATCTAAATCAAGACTAAGTGTGGTCTTAATCGTTTTTTAATCTAGGGCTAAACCAGGTCTAAATAATGGCCAAACTAGAGATAAACATAACTAATTCAGTTCTAAACCAGGTCTACACAGGTCTCAACCTCAGCACTAAACTAGGACTATGCAGGACAAAACCAGGTCTAACTATACCACCATATAGAGCCCACATATCACCAGTGGTACTTGTGCCACATTTTGAGAACCAATGACCTAGAGGTCAGACTGAGGCAAAAGGGGACCTGAACAAACTGGTAGGTCACATAGCTACTTTTTGCTTATAATTGCATTCATTATATAAAAAAGGTATCTCAACTCAACTTAAATACACAATAACCATATTCTCTCATCCACATGACCATGTGTCCATGCTTGTGATAAATGCTGCAGGTCTTCAGTCATCAGAGATAAAGTGAACCACATACAGCTTGACATGACCGTTGTCCCACATGTACAAGTGTCTGTCTTTAGGGCTGTACGACAACATGGACAGGATCCCTCTATGAGGCCTGAGGTCAAACGTCACATTTACTGGTTTACCTTTTAACAAATCGAAGGCAAATGAGACTCTGGTGTCTTTAGTGTCTGTGACGTACAGGACCCCACAGGCGATAAAAGCGTTCCCAGCTTTAGTGCGAGGGTACGTGGTGTTAATGTAGGATGTGATGGAGAAGGTCTTCTGGTCCAGCTGTCCCACCATGATAATGTCATCAACACTGAACGCATAGATCACCCACAGGCCGTTCTCGTCCGCTGCCAGCTTGAAGTAAGTCTTTGAATTGTGCAGCAGATAGGCCAGGTTATTGTACCGAGCATTGTCTATGGTCAGTGTGTGGAGCCTCCGTGTTTCAAAGTTAAATCTGCAATTAAAAAATTAATCAAATAACATTTTTTTATTATTTTGTAGCCACAGCTGTCAGGCCTGTAATCTCTGACCTCCACCACACAAACGTCTTATTTTGACCCCACTATAGCATACCAAGATATGACTTTATTTGAGAAAGTATTCCTTGTTACCTGCCAATACTAGAGGTGCCAGCGATATGATAATACAATGAACCATTATGGACCGTATGGCCACAGCCCTGGTAAAACTTCCTGATGTCCACATCTTCATAGCTGCTGTTTTGGAAAGAGCCAAAGCTTTTGTACTCTTTCACTTTACGACCTGGGAAAGAATAAAATAATATCAATGTTTTATACTAATTCAGTCACAGTATGTAGTGTTATACTCAAGATACAACAATTGACAATGACGCACCAGAGAAGTGTTCAGCCACCCATATCCTCTCATCGTGCAGCAGCGCAGTGTCCCTCATCCAGGTCCCATAGGTGCCCTCCATCTTACTCACATCTCTGGGGTTGATCAGAGACTTGATCAGGCACTCTGCAGAAAACATGAGGAGGTTAGAAACTTCAAAAATGTAGGTCATACAAGGTCATTAAGGAAACCCCCAACGTAATAATTGACCACAGCATACCATTCTTCTTGACTGGCTTCTCATGCAGTTTCATCATGTCATCATTTGGGATATTGGCCTGTAGTGGCACTGCAAACATACATACAAATATTCAGTATACACAAATATACAGAACTGGCAGTAATATGATTTTAGAAGGTGCTCTATACAAGGAGAGGATTTACTCTGTTAGCCTTAGTAATTCTCACACTATATGGAAGTGTATGTAAAAGTAAACCCAATGTGTTGTTTTTTGATATCTCAAACACAACTCAAAAATTAGCACACCAGTCATCCACACTAATAATTACTGACCAGTGAACAACTCTGAGGAACAGTATGGTGTTCCTCTTACCCAGTGTCTGAGCAGCCTGCAGGTGGGCTCGGTAATGCCTGATCCTGGGTGGGCCCTGAGGTCCTGGAGGTCCTGGTGGGCCTGCTGGTCCAGGGGGTCCTGGGGGGCCCGGAGGACCTGAGGAGAAAAGGGCAAGTATTAAGATATACTGTATAGAGTATCATCTTGCTATACTTAATTAAAATAAGGTCAAGGGCAACAAAACACTTTTAGCAACAAAACACTTTAACACATTCAGTTTTGATGAGAATACAGATTACTTGTGACAGTTGTATCTGTGAAACTATGTTCAGTTGTCATCTGTAAGAGTGTTGTGAGAGGCAGAACTATTCAACCAACATGGTCAGCATGCTTATTTTCCTCACATGTTCATCTTTGATTTTGTATTTGGGTTCATTTATTGTTTCCAAAATTAGAAGAAGTTTCACTGACCTTCAATAATGACATCATTGGATGGTTGTCCTCTCTCTCCTGGAGGACCGGGTTCACCGGGCTCTCCCTTCTCCCCTGGATTGCCCTGTTCACCTGGAGGACCTTTGAAAACAAGACTTATTATTTTACTAATACTTGTTAAACTCAAAGAACACCACGTGAACTTAATTGTCACCTGCTCTAAGCTCATTGTTCATAATAGAATTAGCTTTTAACATTCATAAAGTGAACAGTCTAATCTATTGTGTCATGGAGTCTCCATTGAGTCAGCTGTGGAGGAGACTGGACTTACGTGGGTCAGAAACTGGAAATGACATTTCTCATTCAGCTCAAGCCCAAAACCACAGAATAATGTTTGAAAAAAAAAAGTCAAAGGAAAGGCCACTATTTATCAATTTTGTACATTTTTGAGGAAAGCTTTTGAATGAAATTACACAAGAGTTCTACAGGTTGTAATTGGTTGAGCAAGAGGACTATAAATGGCACTCGTAGTTCAAACTTTATTCATATCATAATAATTTCTTATTTAACCACAGCACATGCTTACAGTAATGTCTTCATAACATTCATCTACTATCAGACTATGTGTCTGCATCATTTTAAGTCAGTGCTTTTGGCTTCACTGTCCTTTATTTAGAGTGTGCTTTGTGTTGTACAGTGAGTGGTTACTCTAGGTCCTCACAAAAATGGCCAACTGTCGCCTCAGGCTTCAATAGAAAATGGGCCATAAGAAACGTCTCCATGAACTCACCTCTTTTGCCTCTCCTGCCGTCCACCCCAGGCTGACCATTCATACCATCAGTTCCATTCAGCCCCGGCATCCCGTCTGTACCAGGAATACCTACAACAGTACACAAGAACACCATCACGTTTGATGGTTGTTTGTTTTCATTTTTCTTATATTAACGTCTATTATAGAGATTACTAACCTGGAAGTCCTGGGGGTCCTGCAAAAGAAAATGTAAAAACTAATCAGTATTGTGAAATCTATTTATATTTGATCAATATCAAGTATCATGTAAGTGTATAATGTTGACACAATGAATGAGACTGACCAGCTATACAGGCACCCTTTGAGCTGTTGCAAATATCAATCAAGAGTTTAATCTGAAAATGAAAATATTGAAGAATTTAAGTTCAATTATGTTAGTAAATATGTATTTCTATAAAACTGCTTGTCTCTTTTTTGTGTTACAACACTGCAAATATTAGCTAGAATGCCTTAAAGATATTTGTGTGATCTTGTCAACACTTGTCTAGACAGGAGCAATGCCATAAACACATGCCAATATCAATGGGACTGGTTATTTTAACACTTAAACACTGAACGTATCATATCATTTTAAATGTGTATTTGATCTATAAAATAAAGTGTATAAAATGTAGTCTAATCTAGTATACAGTAGTGTGATAGATTGTGTTGAGGCTCTCAATATATAAAACATTTACTCCTGAACTAACAGATACCATTTTAGGCACAACATTTTAACCAATGCAAGACAGGGGCAAGAGGTCTGTGCTCTTTCATAATAAGACATGGTATGATAAGCTTCTTGTTTTGCACTAAAATTCATTCATTTGGACCATTATTTACACATTATTTACACACCGGCACCATGGAGTAGGTCATCATCATCATCATGTCGTCCTGTACGTGAGCCTTGTGGTAACCGTGGTGATACTTCTGCTTCATCCCATTTTTGTTCTTCCTCTCTGCCTCTTCTCCCACTTCCTGACTGACCTCCTGCTCATATCCCATCTCCGCTCCCTCCGTTACCCCCGGCTCTTCCTCTGTCCCGTCCTGACCGCTCCTCTTGTTTCTTGAATACATGTACTGATGCTGTCCCACACTGGCCCTCAGCCCCGCTGCTCCCCGGGGAACCTCCTGTAGAAACTCCACCACCAAACTATGCTCCACTTCGGTCAACCTCAAATCTGTCTTCTCCAGTCGGGTCGCCTGCTGATTTTGCTGCACCAGGACCACCAAAAGGCCTAAAGAATTGAGCACGGCCAGTACACACGTCCCATAGAGGACCACTCTCTGGGGGACACTCATGCTGGGGGTCGGTATCCACATTGTTATCACGTCGCTGTTTCGTTTCTGCATTCACAATGTATGAAGGAGTCTCAAGCTAAAAGAAAATATCAAAAAAGTTAACAGTTTGAAATCCAGTTTTGGCCAGTGCGCAGTGGTCTGGTGAATACAGCGTTCCTTGGTGTTGGTGGCCAAGAGGAGAAAGGGTTGTGTACTTGCTAACCAGTTGTGTAGGAGTGGGCATTACACAATTGACTGGGCTTGTCTTGGATGAAACCCCCTCCTTGGGTCACATGATTTACATTCAAGCCAGCCACTGTCCGCTTAGATGTGGGCAGACTCATACATTCATACTGTACGCATGTAAATATTAAGTCAAGACAAAATGCATGTATGCAAGACTGGGGATTTCCAAGCAGCCAAAAAGATACAGTTGTAAAAGGACAAAGATTTGGTGGGTTTGTTGGGTCAACACCATAGTCTGAGTGTCTTTGGTAACACTTAATTTTACATAGCCCTCAACTACATTGTCTCTGCCTCATTAAATACAATGTAATACATTGTGTAACAAACTGTAATAATATGTAACTACATTGTACCTAACCCTAATCGTAGCCATTAAATAGGTACAATCTAACATGTTTGTTACACATTGTATTTAATGAGGTAAATAAAGAATTACCTTTTTTCATTATTATTTGAGGGTTCCTTTGTGAGACAAAAGAGCATTTATCCCCAAACTATAAGATCCTAGTTTGTGTACTTTATCTTACTGTTGCAAACAGAAAGAAAATGCATTGATTGAAGTTTGTTGTTATTACATTTTTCAAAATCAACGATTTGGACAAAATAATAAGGTTATTTGCAATTTAATTCACAATTGCTCCTTTTCCCCAGGCTTTTGTCTTTGTCACAACTGATAAGTGTACATCCAACAAATTTTACAGTGACCTATTTCTATAGCTTTGATTTGGGACAGAACAGTGACATTTAAACAGGAAAATGACAAGTCTGGAGGAAAAACATGGCTAAAGGCAAGACATTTTGTGCTGTACTCACCAGCAATGTAAAAAGTTATGCCAAAGTTCTAAGGAGAAACCCACTTTTTAAAAATTTCTGGTGCCAATTTTATTATCTCAACTATATTTCACAGGAGTAAAGCGTTAAAATGTAATTAATAATTTGTATGCAGTTATATTTAATTAACACAAACAGATGTTTATGAAGATGTACATAAGGTTACATCTAAAAAAGATAACAGTATTTATAAGTCAATGTTGTTTGTCAATGTTAAAGTAATGCTTAACTAATACTTATTAACTAATACCTAATAGTGTGTTATTCTAAAGTGCCCATTTATGTATTTATGTATTTATATATTTATTTCACTTATCATTTTTAAGTCAAAAGGTTTCCTCGTTTCTTTAGTGTAACATGCACTCTACAACACTGTGGATGATTAAATGCCACTTTAGTGAGACCGTGCATTGTAATTGACCTTGCTAACCAAATTAAACATGATTAGTAGCTTCTGGACACTCATTTTGTGCTGTAATTCTGTGTTATGTTACAGTAAAGTGTTTTGCCCTTGTCTGTCTGTGCTGTCACCCCAGGCTGTAGGTCAGTATGGGACAGTTGCGGTCAGGCTTGAATGACTCCAGCAGATGTGAAGTGATGGCACGCACAACATCTTAAAAGCATCAGAATCCTTTGTTGTCTGTCATTTATGGGTTACTGAGTGCACCCTCCATCCACAACCAGTAAAAAAAGACATTACAATATATATTTTTTAGATTGCATATAAAACCCTAAAAAAATGCACTACAACCTACCCTTCGTAAATGACATATTTTAGGACTGATCCATACCATTTGGCACTCAATATAGTTATTATTGTGGTTCATAATTCCACTCTACTTATGTCACTTCTTTGTTTTTTTTTACTCCAGTACAACCCATACAAACTACCTTTTTAAATATATGAGAAAAAACAGTTGTCACACTTTATTTACATGATCCTTAACTACATTGTATCTACCTCATTAAGTACAATATAATACACTGTGGAACAAACTGTAATAACATGTAACTAGATTGTACCTCCCTAATGGTTAAGGGTTAGTTACAATGTAGTTACATGTTATTATAACATTTTTATACAGTGTATTACATTGTACTTAATGAGGTAGATACAATGTTCTTGGAATCTTAGTTTTGAAAGATCTGGTGACATCATATTTTTAGTCCTATCATCCAGCCCCATATTGTGTTTGGCTAAAAATGTTCTTAATCGAGGTACTGATCATGTCACGCAGGTAAAAGGGGTAAAAGTACTACAAGGCGGGCAGTGGCAACAAAAACGAAGATAAAACAAAATTTCAAAATAAAATCATAATTTAATTAAATACAATAAAACCGTACTAAGGTAAAAGAACTAAAACAATCAATTGGGCCCAATGATAAAAAGAAAATAAAACCGTCTATAAAACCGTCAGTAAAACGTCCAGTAAAGGCTCCCGGAGAGGAGCGGTCCATTCTTCGGTCCTGCGGTGGTCACCCCTGGCGGCGTGGCCTTCCTGTAGTGTAGGGAGAAAAGAGGAGAAGAGCGGCAGTCACTCGTTCACGGGACACATAGCCAGCGACAGCAGCTTCACATCATGCCAGAGCACTACAACCAAAGGTACTTACACGCTAGGACAGGGATACCCTGCCCGCTAGCCGTGTTCCACATCGTGCCCTGGCTTCACTGGTGTCGCTCCCGGCTTCCCTTCGGCTCTTCTCCTCTACCACCGCACTGTTTCATGGCTCCTCTCCGGCATGTCCAGGTGCTGTTAGTCCATCTTCTCCATCTTGTCTTACTTGTCTCCTCTTTCTGTTCTTCTCCCTGCTCAAATTTCCCTCCTAAAATATAGTCCCCTCCTCCAGTCTCTAAAACCATTGGCTAAAACAAGAGGTAAAACAGTCCACCAGGTGTGGAGAACTAAGATGATTAAAAAGCAGGAAGTTAAAAGCACAGCACTAAAAACACACTGCAGTTTTCAAATTAAAACACAAAACTAAAAACATGCATATAAATAAATACACTGCCAACAAAAGTGCTACGTGCGATTCCCCACTCTGTGACAATAATACACACTAGGAGTCAAATCATTAAATGACAAAACCGTCTTGCTGATTCAGAATTTGCCATTTTATGTCGTCAAAGCTTATCTATCTATAAAATGTTGTTTATCTCTATACTCTGCCTTCCTCTCATAACCTTTTGGTGTTAGGACTTGCAGCTGTTCTGTAAAAGCCTTATCACATTTTAGGTTCAGAGCTTGTCTTCTTTACAAGCTCTGCCAGAACGCCATCATTTCTCATACAGCCTCTTCCTCCTCTGACCTGCTGCTTCCCCATGAAACACAACACACTGGGTTCACTGGGTCTATTCAACCAGAAGCATGGATAATACCCTGCCTGGCAAATATAAAAGTAAAAAAAAAAGACATGCATGCTAATACTTTGTTGGACCGCCTTTAGCTTTGATTACAGCACACATTCACTTTGTCATTGCTTCAATAAGGTTCTGCAATGTCACAAGATTTCCTTCCATCCAATTTTTCACCAAGATCTTGTGGTGGCCAATCCATGTCTGAAAATTAAGTTTCATGCTCCCTGAACTATTTTAGGCCCGATGAATCCTGGTATTGTCAACTTGGAAAATGCCCGTGCCATCAGGGAAGAAAAAATCCATCCAGTATAACTTTATACAAGTGTGCAGACCTCATTCTTTGGACGCATAATGTAAAATAAAGTGTCACCCATTTATCAAATTAGGACTTTCTTGTATAGGGCAACGGTTTTGCTCAGTCAGTAGTTGGGCTCATGGCAGTTTGCCAAATGTCACGCCCCACTCTTCTCCTTGATTTCCTGTCTACTGTCCTGTCAACGAAGCCAGAAAACTGAAAATTTTGTACAAATAACAGCGTTTCTGGGACAAATCTGCGGTTGACCACAGCAGAGGGTTACATTAACATCTGTTTTCATAGATTCTTGAAGCTGGGTGGTCCCTGAGGGGGGGTATTATAGGGTGGGGGGACATCTCTGTGTAATCATGAGGGTCATCAGCCGTCATACAGTGTGTCATTATGGATATCACAGACGAGCATTCACTGCAGCACATTCCTCACCACAGAGTAGGAGGTGAGAGTCACTGAGGCCTTTATGAGCAGGTCGGACCAGGACAAAGAAGCCTTCCCTTTGGCACCAATGATGAAATAAGAAATATATTATAAAGGAATTCATAAATATATACAAGAAGAGTTTTAGAAATACTGAAAGTAAAAATGTGTTCAGAGAAAATAAGATAAAATACTTCTGTCGCTGACCATTATTAAAAATGCTGGCAATTTATGACCAGAAAATGTTGAGTTTGTCTACAACTTTTGAACTCACAACAATGATTTTTGGTTGGAAATGTTGTAGCTTCAGACTGACTGATTGCGCTCAACTTGCACTGATTAGTAAAGAAGTGAAAACTGTTTTGAAGCTATAGATAGATATTATCTGAACATATAGAACATGTCCAGAAGACCTCCACAGTGTCCTTGATGAATGATATGACCTCTCTTGTCAGCTGCAGCTTTAGGGCATATGTGCAGCTGCCATATTGTGCACAAACCAGTAATTTTTAGAGTTATAAAATTACCTTGAGACGTTCTAAGCTGATATTGAATTATTATTTTGTCTTTGGGTTTCTATGAATATGACAATTTCCTAATCTCAGTATACTGTCTGTTCTAACATGTGACATATTTCACTGATACAAAAGACTGATATTCATTTAGTTCATATGGAAACTCAACTAAAAGATCCACACTCCCCCTTTTTTATATATATTTTTTACGTATTAAAATATACAAACCTAAAAATGTGTATTTTAACTGAACTCAAAACCTGAACTCGGATGTACGTAATGCTACTTCAAAACACAGAATTACTCAAGTAGAAGTATCTGGTTACATTTCAACAATTTGCAAAATGTAGGTAAAATATCTGGTTAATTAATTTATTTGGATGCGCCATTTAATCATAGATTTTTCTATCACCCGTATACTTTTTCCGCTTTTTTAATTTAGGGGTTACTCTTGGCTGCTGCCTATCCCAGCAACAGTGGGCCTTAGGTGGTTACATTGTGGATACTGTTCAGTCAGTCACAGGGCTGACACAGAGACATACAGCCGTGCTCAAAAGTTTGGAAACGCTTCATCAGTTGAATGGGAAAGTGTGTTCTAACTTTTGACTTGATTGCATTTCTAGAGTCTTTGAAAATGCTGAAGTTAGCATTTCTCAAATTTATACTTTTAGATATAAGATCTGTTTTGTGATACAACTTTTGAAAGTCATTGGAAAGGTTAACATAATCCCAAAGATATGTACTCCAGCGACACTAGTGCTTATGCTAATTTGTTAAACTCTTGATAATTTTAAATGTGTCAAAACCTTTTACACAACAAGACCTGAACATTAACACACAGAATATCCAGATGTCCAGTACAAACATTGAAGTTTCTCATTGTGGTTTTTTTATGAACAAAGCGTCTTTGTTTTGTTTGGCACATGGAATAATAATGACAGAGGTTTTCTAAGCAGATGTCTTTGATGTTTGAAGGAGGATGCCTCTCTTCTGTGAAATGTCAAATAGCTGCATTTTCACAGAAACTGTGCTCACAAACTCAAGGGCATGGCACAAATCCATCTCTCAAGGTCAGCAATTTGTTTACCTTTTCTTCTTGTGTTGTGGCTTGAGTCTTTACCTTGACCCGACTAAGAACCAGCGCCTAAGCATTTATATAAACCTGCCTTTCACAGTCGCTGCATCTTCCAACCTGGGACTGGAGAAGCACCATGACGCCTCTGACTTTGGACGATGTCGTGGCGGACTATGTGCCCCACAATGCAACTGGTCTGGAGTTGCCGGGGTTCTCGGTGGCAACTAGAACCCTGGCGCTGCTGGTGTGTGTGCTGCTCGTTGCATGGAGTCACACTGAGAAGAAATCTGTACCAGGTAAAGATTTATTTGCAATTTGTTGTATCATTATTGCTGATGATTTTCAAATTCTTGTGGAGGTGTGCTTAGTCAACCCCAATTGTTCTTGTAGTAACTTGAAAACGTTCTATTAAAGTCCAAATTGGAAAAGCAATCCACAGCCATGGAACCATTAGTTAAGTGATTTTTGTATGAATAGATAAGAATAGGTAATACTTGATGCAGTAATATACACTTGCAGTTGCAGGTATAGCATGGACAATATCAAGCATTTCTTATCAAAAACTAAACTAAACTATGATCAATCAAATTTATTAAGAGTAATGACTTTTCTTTGACAAATTTGAGTTGGCAACTCACAATAAAAAGTTTTGGTAACAGTTTATTTTACATTATCCCTTAACTACATTGTATCTACCTCATTAATGTAAAACTGTAATAACATGTAATTACATTGTAACTAACCCTAAACTTAACCCTAACCTCAATCATTCTGTGTGTATGTTATTACAGTTTGTTAAACAGTGTATTACATTGTACTTAATAAGGTAGATATAGTGTAGTTAAGGGGTTACGTAAAATAAAGTGTGACCAAAGTTATACCTGAGAACACCACTTTTTCGCGAGTTGCTTTTTAAAAGTTATTTATTTTAGTTCCTCACTCTCCACAGGTCCCTGGTTCTGTCTGGGTTTGGGGCCTCTGCTTTCATATGTAAGGTACATCTGGATGGGCATCGGCACAGCCAGCAACTACTACAACAACAAATATGGAGACATAGTCCGAGTGTGGATCAATGGAGAGGAGACCCTAGTCCTCAGCAGGTCTGTTTCTCGACTACTACCAACACAATCAACTAAATATGGAAGCTCAAATCATAATTAGATTTATTTATATATGTATTTTTTTATATATTTTTAGGGCTTCAGCTGTGTACCATGTCCTGAAAAGTTCAAACTACACATCAAGATTTGGGAGTAAGCTTGGACTAAGCTGTCTTGGGATGCATGAGAGGGGCATCATTTTCAATAACAATGTGAATCTATGGAAGAAGATGCGCACCTACTTCAGCAAAGGTAATATTTGTTTATATTATATCACATTTTTATCTCATTCTGTTTTATATATAGTCCTTTCTGAATAGGTAAATACTAATTGGCCTCTCTAAATTGTCTATAGAGAATGTGAAAGTGTGAAATGTTGTCTGTCAGTGGTTCTATGTTAGCACTGCGACTAACTGGCTACTATTCAGGATTTTCTCCCCGCCTAAGGCCCATAGTTGGCAGAATAAAGTAAAGTGCTTTGTTTGTCATTATACATACAACATACAACGACATTACGTATGTAACATGGGGAGATTAGGGCCCGGATTGTA
>JAVQKG010383600.1:0-12130 GCA_036025885.1 Hypseleotris bucephala | reverse complement strand
AAGACAATGTAGCTATCTTCTTAGTAGGACTTAGATGACTTTAGAATGTCAATCTAATGATCTAACTATTTCAAGTTGGCAATATTAGCAATGTGTAGTATGTAGTATGTAGGCCACGCCAGTTGGAATGCTCAAATAATGCCTACTTTAAAACCTGGTTTGGAAATACATTTTAATATTAAAGTTAGTCTAACTCAGGACAAACCTTAAAAACAAATAGAAATTTGAAAAAAAAAAGGTTAGGGTTACCCAATAAGTTTATATTTGTGACTTCTTGGTGGCATTTTAACGAAAAATTTATGTGATTATTTACATCTATCAAGTCAAAAGAATTATAATAACAATCATTAAAATTGTTCAGTCACCAGGGCACGCACATTTACATAGTACTGTATGCTTGACAGACTCTCACAGCAAAAATATATCAGCCAAGCAAATGGAAGTATCGAGTCACCACAGTGCAATGCAAAGCTAAGCTACGTCATTACTTTACAATCATTTTCCCAGTCCGGACAGTAAAGGTTAACCTAGATCTAAACTACATATAAACCAGGAGCAAACTAAATATTGGCTAATCTAAACCGGGACTAAAACAGGACATTAGTGAATTAACAAGGACTTAATCTGGTCTAAACCAGAATACTATGAAATGAATTAGGAGTAAACCATGGCTAAACCAAGTCTAACCCAGGACTAAACAGAGTTTAATAATGGGACTAAACCAGGACTAAATCAGGTCTAAAGTAGGTCTAAACAAGACCCAACACTGAAGCTTATCTAAACCTAGACTTAATCAGGTTCAACCAGGCATAAAACCAGGACTAAACAAGGGTCACAAGAATTTGAATTATGACTAAAGCAGAACTAAACCAGGACTAAACCATGACACTGGGTAATAAAACATGACTAAACCAGAGCACAAGAGTATAAACCAGTACTAAATCAAAACTAAACCAGGTCCAAACCAGAATACTTGAGAATGTATCAAGACTAAAACAACACGAATCAGACCTAAACCAGGACTAAAACCTAGTAAAACCTAGTAAGTTGTCATACCTCATTATTTCAGATCTTGAAATGTGCTTTATTTCAAGGGGGGCATTTTTCAGATAAACCAGCCACTACCAAAGTATAAAAGGATGAGTTAGTGGAATACAAAGAGTGTTTCTGTGGTGTGGTTTAGGGGGGTCTGTACAGTATTATCTAAAGATCAAATACTATGGCTTTGAAGTGCATCGATTTGGGGGGAACTTTGGAATGAGGTCATGGCGTCAGCTCTATCAAAGTGTGATGAATGGAAGCACAGTCTGCACAGGAAATACCAAACCATTGTGTTAGTATCTGTCAGAATGAAGACCAAAAACTTATGTCAGCGATATATTTGAACGCTTTAGTCATCAGACA
The DNA here is from genome assembly GCA_036025885.1 of Hypseleotris bucephala. Lineage (NCBI taxonomy): Eukaryota > Metazoa > Chordata > Actinopteri > Gobiiformes > Eleotridae > Hypseleotris > Hypseleotris bucephala. The sequence continues at coordinate 10,726 of JAVQKG010383600.1, read as the reverse complement.
GATTGTTGAGATATGACTTTGGCTTTTATGCATCATGTAATGGTCGATAAAGAGGGGCTGCTAGCATGATGTCTGATGTGGTCATGTGTAGCTTTTTTCATAGCTGCTAAAATTGCACTGAATAAACCACTTGAGTGTTTTTTTATTACTTTAAACACCACTTCCAGCCATAAAAGAAGAAAGTTCACGGTGTGTTTTGTGCTAGTCCCAAGCTTGGATAAATTATTGAGAGGTTGTCAATGGTTTTAGCTGCTAAACAAAACAAAGTAGGATAATGGTATGGTAATAATTAAGGACTCACTTTTTGTTGGTTAGAAAATACATTCATTAGCTAAAACAGGTTACTGAAAGGAATTTATGTTTTTATTAGATTCGTTAAGTAGGCAATGTTTTGATAGCATCATTCTGTCTGTCTGAGTAATTGACCCTACTCAAAAACTACTGCACAGATTTGGTTAATATTGGGAAGGTTCGGAATGACAAAAGGAACAATATTACATGTTGCAAGTGGTCTGAATCATGGTCTGGATGCAGGATTTATTTTGCTGCCTTGGCGGAGGTCTGCATTCTCCGGGTTCTTTCTAGTTGAATTTCATTTCAGAGGAGGAGCAACTTCTAAAACAAATTGAGCTTTATCGGGGTGTGGAAAAATGCTGGCAAGTAATACAAATAAATAACAGCCCATTCTTCAGGGATGTTTTTGATGAGGAAAACACATTGCACAAAGCTCCAAAAAGTTAGAATAATAAGCCCTTTATAAGCCCCATTAAGCTATATGGGCTATCAGAACCATTAGTATTCACAAACTGTACGGTGTCAGCTTCTATATAAAACTATTTATCAAGCAAGACATTTTGACATAAACATTATAAATCTAATGAAAACACATACGCTATACAACTACATTGATTCATCAGCTTAAGCAGTGACCTTATCAATTACAAGCATAACTTTGCATGGGCCTGACAGTGCCCCACAAATTAACAACCCTACAAGATGTTTCGTGACGGGACGGTCCCAAGAGGTATCTGTATGCACCAAGAGACACACGCGCCAGTTGTGCTACAAGGTCAAATCCCAGGCAGTGAGCAAGACATAAGTTATTCAACAATTAAATTAAACAGTCAAAACACAAGACATTAGTGGCCCATAAATAGCCCAAAAGCATGATTAAATATGGTCTTTTAAAATAGCGGATTATCTCGACAATATGTTTGCAAGTGTCATCATTTTGGCTGTTTGCAGATATATTAACATAAAGTAAAAAGACTTCAAGGGTAGGGATTTCTGTTCTATTCTGCAATGATAGTGGCCAGAGACAGAGCTGAACCATAAAGCTTATACTAAAAATAATTTAATTTGACTTTTCTAGACCTTTCTTGTTGCAGTTTTGGCATTTTTGTGGGAAATGGTATAGTGTACAATGTGTTCTACAATATCCATACCCAAAAATAAATTTAAAAAATGTAATTCGTTTTAAAGAAAGTGGCAGCAGTGGTTGGGCAGGTCATTCCATCTATCAAAACATAATTTTAGATCTACAACCAAAATAAAAATCCCCAACAAACCAATGCAGTAAAAAATTGAATTCTCTTTTCTTCCTTGTCCATCAGGCAGTGCCAAACAAAGCTATACAGCAGCATCAAAACATCATTTATCACAACCTTGACATATCTACCACTCAATACAAGACCCCTATAGATTCACAGTTCACACTTCTTTCTATAGCTAGCATGTGCCTGTGTGTGCTCCCATCTGGTTAGCGTCGCGCCTTAAGCCTTTCTCAAAAGACGAAATGTTTACAGTGCGGCCCGGGTGCTTTACGAGTGCATATGGACGATTCAGGTCTGGTCCTAGTCACAATCTCTACCAGACTTTCAGCTTTCACTTTTTTTTTACTTTGTTTTTGCTGAACGTGATGGATTTCCCCTCCACTGGCAGGAGTTGGAGATCAAGGGCGCAGTGGTATCAGGCAGGAAGTGGGCTTTACAACTTGTCACAAAGGTTTATCTGCTGTAGAGCTGTATTGACAGTGTGGAAAGAAAGTGTTTTAAAGGGGTCAAACTGTGCCATTTTTCATGCTTTTTGAAACATTTTTTGGTGTACGAAATTTTGGGTTAGCTGTTGTTTGAGCTTAGGTTGCCTTTCTTGTATCTAAAACACAGTATCACACAATATTTACTGCCACAAAACAGCTAATGTGTCTGCCTGTCAGCGACTTTACTCAAAAAATAAAAAAATAAAAAAAACTGCACGAATTTGGATGGAATTTCCAGAGGTTAAGACTGACCCAAGACACAATTGATTAAATGGTAGTGATCTGAATCATGTTCTGGATCAGCTGCTGGATCAGGCGGAGGCCTGCAATCTGTAAATCCTAGATGTGGTTGTGTGTAAAAATAGAAACTGACTGTGAAATCTACATGTTCAAAGTAACTTGAAATACCATGTTGCTTTTTTCTCTGTTCAAAAAAGCTTTGGTAAGGTGCATGCCCCCTTAAGGCCCTAGTGTCCCCAGCTGGCAACTTTTATTTCACTAATATACACAACAACTAATAACAAGCACCGATTTCTGTAATAACTTTGGAGAAAAGTTGTTTTCAGTTGCTTAGACAATCCGAATCTCAGCATTGGTTTACTCAAACACATCACCAGGTATGTTTTGAACAGGTAAACAACATTTAACAAGGTAGAAAGCCTGGATAATTTAAAGACCTCTTTAGCAACCTTAAAATCCCCAAAAGAATCTCAACTATGCTAAAAACACATTGTTATCTTTGCTGACTGAAGTGTTTAACTCAACTTCTTGTTTCTTTCCGAAACCCATAATTTTACAAAATAAAAGACTAGATGCTTGAACCAACAGGAACTAAAGATCAAAACAACATTAAAACTAGGGTGCTTATTAGAAAAGGCGCTACCAGCTAATGGTTATTTCAAGTGGTTAACTCTGACTTTGCTGCAATTTGGTGTTTTTGACAAAAAGATGCCACGCATAGAAATGAGTGACCTACTTTTCGAGCATTTGCGAAACAAAGATTTCTTTTTTGCAAGTCATCTCACCACATTTACAATAGTTTCTCCCAGTCCATAGTGATTCAAAATTAAACTCTTATTTAAGCTGGGAAGAGATGATTTCCCTGCAGAATCCCAGGGAACTCAACTGCAAAAATCTGAATTTATTGATCCATTTTGGTGTGTCCACTAAAAATACATGCACAAACTTGAATGAATGAAAGGTAACAGAATAAAATTGGAAATGGTCAGTTTGGTAGCATTGGTTTTCCTGTTAGGGTTTATCTGAAGCCTATCCCAGAAACTTTGGGCCTGAGGCGGGGGTTCATCCTGGACAATTGATCCACCATAGGCAATTGCACGCATGTCTTGGTAGAAAAGAGCCCAAATTGACTGATTCCAGTGATTGTATGTTGCCAGAATCGAACCCACACACACAAAACTTCCACCATGCAGAAGCAATTATTGTGAAACTGACAACCTTTGAGTTAATATTTTCTGTATTTTCCTTTTCTGTGAAAAAGTTTTCAAACAATTGCTAGAACAAAGTTTTCTTTTTACCTCAATTTACATGGTTTCAAAAAGGTTTATTGATCGAAAGTCAATCGACAGTCAGTATAAGGATAGACATTTGGAAGATACACATTTTAGCAGCATTGTTGGCAGTAAACAATATTTTCAACATCTTTTCAACCATAACTGTATGCACAACACTAAGCCATTGTAAACTGAATGCTATTGAGAGCTGTATTTTTATCGTCAATCTGCAGTCCCTGATAGCATACATCAAATCGTTGTGGAAACCGTTTTGAGTGTTTTGATGGACAGACTGGCTTTTTGTTGCATATCTAAAGTGTTTTGTTCATGAAAGAGCATTTTTGACAAAGATGATGTACCAAAGAGCCTCTGTTTTGGTTTGTGTGTGAAGTTTTTGCAGAAAGAAAATTGTGAATGGAACAATGTGAAGAAGAAAATTGTGTCTCAAAGTCTTGCAGGTATTTAACATGTTTGATTAAAATTATTAGAGGACATGACAAATTGCAAATTGGCAAGGAAGAGTGGATTTTTGCACATAGAAGGAGCACTTGATTTGGTTAACTATTTACATGCTTGTGTACAAATAGATAGTCTTTAACATAGCACATAAATACACAAGATGACATCACATGAAGTAGAACAACACACCAAGTGCCACTTTAAGTCTTTCTAATAAACTGGCCAGTGAGGGTATTTCTGAAAACTAAACTTAAAAATGCATATCTTAGTTGCTGCTAAAATATTGAGGCTATGAGATTAGAGAGTTGTACATTTTAACACTACTGAATGTTCAACAGCAGTGCACTAAGACGTTGTTTGGGTACTTTAAGGTCCGTTTATGCTGATAAACAGATCCCCAACTATCTTTACTTTGAAATCTAAGTAGCATTTGGTTTCCGTTCCCATGCTGACATGACAAATAGCTGTATTTGCAAACGGTTTACATGAGGAGGATGTCCACAGTTTGCCAATGACCATTTTTAGCTGCTAACATTTCCAAGATCGTGTGCAAGAACCTTTTCATTACCGGTTTTGGGATGTTGTTTCTAAACACGAAACTTTGCTGAGTGCAGATTTTCTTGTAAAACTTGTCAGGAGGAAGTAAGCTTATTGGGTTGGTTTACACTAAGAGGCTGAAGTTATTTTAATCCAACTATCAATTGACCTAAACGGTGAAGAATGAGTCGAAAAGCAGTTAACCTAAAGTTGCTTGGTCACATTTTCTCACTATTACATTGTCACGCAAGATATCTTTGTTTCAAATTGGATAAGGAGTTTTATGCAGTGGTGTAGTTTGATAGTGGAGTGCCCTAGTGTAGGTTTTCTGAAGGGGCCCCAAATGTCCTATTCCACATAACACTTTGTTTAGGTTCATGCAAAAATACTTATTTCTAAAATATGCAGTGAATCAATTAAAGCTGCACTACCTTGTTTTGTGACTGTAAAAGTGATGTGTCTAAAACAGTTGTTGAGTTTGTAATTCCTCTCCTTCACAACCTTCTATCACGGTCTCTCACAAAACAAGAAGTACGTACACAGGCGAGGAGGTGTGAGAATTACATAGCACAGATATGGAGTTGGCCTTTAATTCTTTAAAATAAAAATACTGTTAACAAGTGAATGTTGAAATAAAACAAAAGCTCTTTCACATTATTCCTGATAGATTCTAGTTCTGTATAGATAAAGGATGTATCGACCAATCAGAGTTCTCCTGTCCTATGAAAGCGTGTGATTGGTTAAACAGTTCATTCCCTTGCTCTAAAACAAAACCCCTTATAATACAGCCCACATGTGACCTCAAAGTCTATTTTTTTTCTCAAATGACTTCTGTTATACTGTACTAAATACAAGGATTAAAAAAAAATAGATAGTGCAGCTTTAAGTTGTTTTGTTAAAATGTTTTAGTTACAAGCAGATAAAATGAGTTTGGTTAAGGGTCGTAAGTTGGATCTTTTTGATGCAAATTAAGAATAAAAAAAAGTTAAAATTGTAGTTTATATTTAACTATTAGGACAAGGATATCTCTTAATGGCGCCCCTAAACCTCCTGGGCCCCAAACAACTGCACTGATGTACTTCCTAAAGCTACTCCCCTGGTTTATTGTCTAAACCAGATTGAAATCATAAATCTCTCATCTATCAATGTCAAAAATGAAACTGTCAGATAGAGCACGTCAACATGGCCAGTCACACGGGAACTTCTTTTTGCTAATCCAAGTGCAAATGTTGGACTTACGCAACATCTGCAATATTATCAGGCATTATTTATCAAGGACACAGTGGATCCTTTTATACAAACAACTTCAAAAGACGCCTTTATTTACACATTCAGAATAAGGAGAGGTAAGGTCGCCGTCGCGCTGTGCTAACCACCCATCTTCCAGTCATTAAAATGGAATATCTTTAAAACAAAACCTTGAGGAACTTCTAAATATTATAATAGGAACTTATTTAAAAAAGCACATGTAGAAAGCAGAGTGGTTAGTGATGATGCTTTGTTGTTCCTTAGGCCCACAGACTTTGAAGTGGAGTCTGCGTGTACTCTCCGTGCTATTTTAGGCTCTAAACAATTGTCACACACACCCTTTGGCTTCTAGTTACTAATTATCTTCAACTATTTTCAGAAACACTTAGATTGTTTAGGCCCATAGTTGGTGAGGTAAACATAGAATGGAATTGACTGCCTGCCACTTTGCAAATGCACATCCAGACTAGTTAACAACTTCCTGATGTTAATGAACAGTAATTTTCATTTGCAAACATAAAAATTTAAACTAAGCAGATTTTGAAAGTGCTTGCAAATAATATACCTCTTTTTATCCCATTACATTTGCAAAGTAGAGTTGCAATGATTTTTAATGGCCACTGTAGCCCGCCTCAGACCCATAGTTCTTGCGATCAACGCAATTACTTCTTGACCCTTTTCAAAGACACACTAGTTAACAACCCGATGATGTCTGTGTCCACCATCAATAACATTTATGCATCGCTGACTGACATCCAAATGTGACGTGTCTAGAGACTAACCATGCAGCACACAGCCAATTGCTTTTTCCCATTAATATTTAAAGACACGTTTCCTTCCATGAATTTGCACCCTTTGGAAACCAGTTAATTACCAGCAGACAACCCCAGAGATGAAACTGGAAGCTGCGTGTCTATGGTCCTGGACAGGCTGACTGGTGTACACTTTGTAAGGATATGATGATGGTGGTGGTGTTAAGCAGTTTTGAGGGTGACCATAGGGACTTGGCCTGGGGTGTCCCATTGCTGAAACTGGAGAGTGAGGCTGTCAAGGTGTGACATATGAGCTAATGACCTATAGCCTTGGAGGTGGATTAGACTAGGGGCACTTTGGGGTAAAGTGCAATACCAAAAAAAAGTGCCTTGGTGAATTGTAGTGCTCCCCCCAATGTCAAAGAATGGATTTAGGTGCAAGAAGTTGAAAATGTATTATTATGTATTCTCTTAAAGCTGTAGTTTGGAGGTTTTCTAGAATAAGAAATTGTTAAAATAAAAATGTTTGAGCAATAGAATTTGAGTTATACTTAAGTCCCTCCCCCTGGTCTCCACAGCAACATCAAATCAGGGTTTTGGTGGGCACAACTCAAAATATTATCAGTCCCAGAAATTTTGTTTTGATCTTGCTAGAGGCTGAGAGAATAAAAAAAGACAGATTTGACTAAGATTACCATTACATCCAAGAATAAGTCAATTTTAAACATTTTTAAATCAACAATTTCGTGCAAAGTAAATTAAGTTAAATTGTATGAAACAAAGGAAAACAAACAATGGCATTTCTAAACAAGCTGTTGCTATTTGTGGCAATATTTGGCAGATTTACCTGGCCTACTTGCTAAACATCGGCCATGAGGTTTTTTTCTAAAAGCATCTGCATAATATATAGAAGAGCTGTTGTGTCCCTGGGAGAGACAGTATTCAGGAGGGACCATAGGTGCAAAATGGCAGCCAGGCTTCCACCACTAAGTTTCACTGAGCAGTGCATGAATAATGTAAGAAACTGTGCAAGTGTCTAGAAAAGTACTAAATAAGACCAATGCATTTTTTATTACTATACACGGTCTACCTAATAAAGTGAACAGATGCTCATATTTACAATGGGGCATTCAAGTTCAAGGTTCCCAAAGCTAGAGTACATCCAGTGGTAATTTCATTTACTTACACAACACACCTTCAAGTACTGTGTTCCTAGGCTCCTGCTGTCAAAATATTAGCTTAGGGATTTATAATCTTTTCAATTATCAAAATATTTACTTTGAAAAATCCCTTTAATAAACACCCAAAGCTAAAAGGTTGACGCAATTCCCTATCTTGTTTTGGGATCGCTTCAAGTGTATCCACCGGCGATCAATTAGATTAGTGTCCCTACAAGATGCTTAGCGACAGAGTGCCCTTTAGCGGTAGGGTTAGCATGTACCACTAGCTCCGCACTAGTTGTTTTACAAGGTCATGAGTCCCACATGAGCGCTACTCGACACGTGGGACACATAGTTCAAGGACTACTCACCTAAATGAAAAACTCAACCCATATTCTCAAAATCTTCTGGGAATGATTGGGTCAATATAAATAGTAAAATACCGGGCGTTTTTATGTTTTATTGAAAAATGAAAAGGCCGTTTCGAGTTGGGGCCATTTCTCTCACTCGCTGTTTTGGCTTCCTCTGTCATCCGCAGGTCCCGGGAAGCTCTTAGCACCTCAATCTGTTAGACCGCTAGCTACAAACATAAACTCAAATAAAAGAGAAAACATATGGGGTGCAACATATGATGGGACGAAAGTTCAAAGACAGGAAGTGAACTGTAAACACAATCTGATCGCTGTCATGGCATCAGCCGTTAAGTATGGCCTGCATCCTGGTCCCTATTAACTACTAGACCAATCCAAATTTTGTTTTACACGAGTTAAATAAATTGTCTAAGAATAAAAGAGAATATATTGTAGAATAATTGTTCCTAATAGATGCTAATAATATGAAAATAAATATTAATATTGTCTGGCTTCAAATCTGGTGATGCAAACTAAAACAACTTTTGGAGAAGTCTGAACTAGTCATCTAAACATCACAATTTGGCCTTACCTGCCCTTTATTCTGTTTCTAAAAATTCAACTTTCCAAACAAAACGTTCACTAATAGGTTCCATTCTGTAGACATATTCTTTGTTATTTGCTTGAGTATTAATGTTATGCTCAACCGGTGTATACTAGCAATGCATGCAAGATGTTTAGCAAAATGAAGATCTTTACAAATGTTCCCACTGGCCAAATGTTTGGACTGAGTAGAATTCTAAGGTAAACTATAAACTTTGTCCCTACAAGATATTTTAAATTTCCAAAATAGCAGCATGGAAAACAATGTTTGGTGGTGAGGTTGTGACTGAGAAGTATGAAAAAGAAATTGCAGTGCAGATGCATTGCACTACACTGTGAATATGTAACAAGAAAAGTATGTCTGACAATGGCATTTTATTACATCCTAAATTAATTTTACTTAATCATTTTTGCCCCACTGAAAAACTCATATTGCAAAACATTTTAATAATAGGAGTCATATATTGGGCCTATATTTATTTAGCTCTGACAGTGCATATAAGCTATAATGAGGACACATAGAATAAGCAATAGCCCCTTACATTATTCTGCAGGGAGGGATTGTTCCAGCTTCGAGCAGCCACCCACCTCTGTTCCCTTTAAATCAGCCTGCTGTTCACCATTGTTTATCCCCTGGACACAAACCCTTCTTGGTCATATTTAGATTGCCGTGACAAACCCTACCTGAGCTATCTGGGACACCGTAAACTTTCCCCCGGCCGCCCGTTTACTCCTCTGGCACCAATAATCATCACAAGAAATTATTTATCCTAGCTTTGGCTAAGGGCACTAGCAGGACACGGTGCGATGAAAAAGGGCTTACATTTTATTCTAGACAAACAAAGCATGCCCGGATTTGACACACACACTTTCCATATCGCGTTTTTGTTGCTTGCGTGACCACAAGTAATGCCCACAAGTATGGAGGGAATGCATAATAAGGTTTGGAAGTAGATTTTGCAGGTGAATGCTATATGAGCCACAGTTTTGTCCCTATGTTTATTTTATAGCAGCGCATGCGGGCCACTTGGCTGTCAAGATATTTTGGGAAAAAGAGCAAGACAAAGATCAAACTTGACCACTGCTGACCGGAGACTGGAGGTAAATCCTTGCATAATTCTTGCACGAACCAATAAAAAATATATATGTGGGGTTAGTTCAAATATGGCTACACTTTTTGGCATTTGCAAGAGTTGAATTAGTGAACAAATGTTTTCAGAATAAGACATAAAATTATATAAATGACAATAAATATAAAAATAAACTTGCCACTGCCACATTGAAATGTTTATGACTACAATAAGCAATTTAGTCTGTATATTCTAAGAAATAAACAATTTTCATTTTTTATCTGATACTGAAGGTAATATTGCTAAGTGTCCCTAAAACGATTCCAATCCAAGTAAATAAAGTAAGCAATAAAGTAGGCAATACTGCTTTGTGCGGAAAAACAGAAAAAAATTAATTACATTTAAAATCATTCTTGTAAAACGCAACATTCTATATAAATATTTACATAAAACAAATGATTTAGTTTCAAAGAAAGAAAATGGCTCTAACAAATAACACAAGAAGAAGCATCTGGAGCCAACACCTAGTGGCCATCTACGATATTACAACAAATACTTTTTATTTCCTTATCATTTCATGTCCCTTGTTGACATGCATTTTTGAATTCTTTGCAGCTTACTGCTCCCTTATCAGCCCAAAAACCAACCACATAAAAGATTACTTAAAAGTCCCAGTCTGTCTTTCAGTGATTAAGTGTACTCCAAAGAATGTTACGAGCACATAACATTTCATTATTTATTTCTCGTATAAAAATCGGTCTGTTTCATTGGCTAAACTGACAGAAAGTGGATTAGGCTCCCGAGTCACACTTCACCACTTCAACGTTTTAAGAGACTGTGCATTTGTATCTGGAGATAGATGGGGGTTTTATATTGTTCCATTAGCTTCTGTTTTGGGGCAGTACATTCTCTATAAAAAAAGAAGAAAGAATATCGAAGATGCACTGGCTCCAGCTACACTACAAAAAATAATAAATAGATTTGTTTTCTTTGTC
>JAVQKG010383547.1:0-11386 GCA_036025885.1 Hypseleotris bucephala | reverse complement strand
TTACTCTGATCTCTCTGTTACTCTGCTGATCTCTCTGTTACTCTGCTGATCTCTCTGTTACTCTGCTGATCTCTCTGTTACTCTGCTGATCTCTCTGTTACTCTGCTGATCTCTCTGTTACTCTGCTGATCTCTCTGGTACTCTGCTGATCTTCTTATCAGCTGAAAATACAATAATGTCACCCTTCCACAGATAGCTGAAGACACTGCTTCTATTGGATTTTTCTTTGGCTAAGCCCATGAACTTGGCATGACCAGTAGTACATGGATTACAATTGAGCTGTTTATGCAAAAAGAAAATACACTTTTAATTATTTTTTCTACAATATAATAAAACTAAATAAATAAATTTGCATACATAATCTCCTTATTAAAGATGCACATGTGTAGGCCTATAAATTATTTTGACTTACATTTACAAAGACTAAAATCACAGTAAATTCCCTGAAAAGAATCTGTGAAAAAAACATGTGAAGGCATGAAACAAAGCTGTGTGATGGCAGCCTCATGTGTATCTATTTTGTGACCTGTGTATTCCCGTCTGTGTGTTAGGCATAATTGGGATGTTGTGTGTCAGGGGAACACCACCAGCAATATTTTTTTTTCTCCAAGCAAGCCAGCCAGTCAGACACCATAATGGGTGTTTTTGCCTGATGAAAGCCTCAAAGCAGAGGTCCAGTGTCTGTTTTGATAAAGGGAACGTGCATGCCATTGAGCGAACCCTGCATTGATGCCTGGATAAAAAACATGATCAATAAAATAAACAGTACATCACCTCTATTAGTGACACAACACCGGGATCAAGGTATGTAGGAAATGGAAAAGGGGGGGAACCAGCAGTGCAGAGGTCCACATTTTTAGGCAGAATTAGATGCCACAAAGCGCACAGAAAAATCATAATTATTCTATAAAAGCAAAACCAGAAATACACGCTCGGAATTACCATGTAGCCACTAATAAGGGCCCAAGACCAATTCAAACTGCTTATTTTTATGATAAGAAAAAGATGTTGTGTCTCAAACAGGAAACAACTGAACACTATAAATGAGCACAGGGCTGGGTCATATCTTACTTCATACAGAAAACTGAATTTTCTGTGTACCAATTATGAGCTTTTATAACATTTTTAATGTGCAGTGGCACAGTGGGTAAGCATTTGCCTTGCAACCAGAAGGTTGCCGGTTTGAATCCAAGCGCATAATGTCATTGTGTCTCTGGGCAAGGCACTTAACCCACTGCCAATGTAGGAATGTGTTAGTATGACTAAGAAGTAGTGGTCAGGAGGGGCCGTAAGCGCACAATGGCAGCCACACTTCTGCAAAAGAGTGTCACTAAGGAGTGAATGAATAATGCAGGAAATTATAAAGGGTCACTGAGTGTCTAGAAAAGCAGAATATGCAATCCCTAAAAACTCTCAAGTCCAAATAACTTAATGTGAATACTAAAAGCCCTGAGAGTGTAGTCCTTCACTCAGCCAAATTGATTTCTGTTCCCTCTCTTTCTGTTTACAAGGTGTGCCGATTAATTTGCAACATGCCCCAACACATACGCGACTAAAACTCCTTCGCTTCTAAATCACAACTGTTTTTTCTTTTTTTTCCTGAGAGCAGCGGAGATTAAATAATGACACAGATTAGATTACTATTCTTAAGAATCCATTAGTCAAAAATGACACCCAGGAAATCACACAGTGCATTCTGGCCTAATGCAATAAGGTGCCAATTATAACACTCATGTGGAATAAGTGCGCTCCTCTGCCTGTGTTTGGCTGAGAGAATAACACAAATCATCATTACCCTGTTTCTTAATGCTATCTGCACCGGGAGGCATTAAGGAGACACTAATAAGTTTAGGTCTAACAAACAAAGTGCACTTTCTCACGTCTTTACTTCCTGTCTCGTCATCGCTTCAGACCTGTGGACTTATTACACTGGTGTTTTATTGCCATTTTGCACTTTCCGTGTGCCTGCTTTTTATTTTCTAATCCTATTTATTTTATAATTGATGTGAATTTTCCATTATAACTCAAGACAGTAAATATTAGTGAAATAACTGATGCATATAATCAAGGTAGTTTCATTTTCTGAACTTGATGAAATTCTTCTATTGGTAGCATACCTTTACTTCTATTTAAGTTAAATGTTTTGAAGTACCCCTTCAAACCCAAAGAGAGATCAGAGCCCAAAGTAGTAAACAAGTAAACAAAAGTAAGCGAGACAGCCGCCATACAAGAGCATTTGTCCGCTTTAAGCCAACACTAATTCCGGCCATCAGCTAAGCTCACAAAAAGCTGGTGAGCTAATAACATTGCCCGACTTTGCCAGCGGTTGGGCCTGCTGCTAGTGGGCTGTTATTTTGCTACCAGTCGGGAAGGGCATTAGCCGCTAAAAAGGATCCTGTTGGGCTAGAGTAACTTTCCCAAACTTCATCTCCTCATTGGATGAAAAGACAAAAGGAAGGAAAGGGAAGTTTGATGGCGGTCTAAGGCGAAGCCGTGGGGAATCTTTCGACAATGATGAAAGCCAACTCTTGAAGAGCCACAAAACAGCACACACACCCTTCTATTACATCAAGGCCCAAGCAAAGAGAATTGTAATAATGCTGCCTTTTCTTTTTTAATTAATGAAGACTGTTATTTGGAAGGAGGGGAAGGGCAAGCTGAAAGGGATTGGGATGATTGGCAAACATCAAACAAAATGTGTGTGTTTGTGTGTCTGTGTAGTCAGCCCGTGAGTATACATGCAGTCTGTGATAATGTGTACTTGGGTTCACTACACTGCATGCTGGCCTCACTGGTGCCTTTAGTAAATAAGAAATGCCTATCAGTGGCGAGTGGACTTTGTGTCTTTCGGAGTAAGTCAGGCTTTTTATGCATTAATGATTGAAGGCGAGGAAATGAGGAGAAAGAAAACATTATTCATACAAGACATTATACAAGTTATGGAGACTTTGAGAAGTTCCCCTCGTTCGCACTGAAGGTGGTTTTAATAAGGTTCCATGGGAGTTGGTGCTTCAGGGGTGATGATGGTGTGTGCGTCATGTGTGTGTGTGTGTTTGGGGGTACAACAGTGTATACGTCTCAATGTTGTACTGCAAAAAAGTGATAGCTAGATTTGTTAATTGACTTGAATTTATCTTAATTTGAGTCATTTATTCTTTAACGCTTTGTCCACCAACACCGCTTTGCATCATTGTTGAACATTTTGTACCACTTTGAAAAATTAGAAAAACTAGAGAAGTAACTGATTACAACAAAAAACTGAATAATAATCAGTAAAATTACTTGAATTCAGAATATTAGTTGTGATAGTTTAGATATTTCAGAATGGTTTCAATATTTATTTTCCTATTTTCACCAATATAAGACAAAATAGCAGATACTGATGATAATCTTGCTTGAAATAAGACAGGAAACCGGTCAGAATCACACTGAAAATTCCAATAATCGACGCCTAATACGGACATAAACTAGTCAAAACAAATCAAGAGAATATTTTGAATTCAAGTCAATTTCACTAATCACGATCTTGTCTTTTTTGTAGTGTTGTGGGGCGGTGTGTCGGGCACGTGGTGTGTATTAGACATGAAAGAAAGGTCAGGCTCAAACACAGTCAGGCTAAAGGTTAGGGCACGGCTCTATATAGAACAGAGAGCGGGATGGGGCTTTTCAAAGCTATCACTTGGAGAGGAGCTGCAGAGGTCACCAAACCCTTGACATGACGTACAGATCTAATGTCTTAGCCGGGAATCAATACCGACTACACACAGACAAACCAGATAGGCTTAACATCGGCGTACAGCCCCACGAGCGACTGAAACCAGCCATTCAACTCTCTGAACTCCACTAAAGGCAGGAGGAAGCAGCTTGTAAAATGAAATGAAAAAAGACAAATAATCAATTAAACAAGAGCGCAGGAATGAATAAAAGAAAGGTTTTCTTTAGATGCAAACGAGTGCTGATTTTTTTAGGGCCTTCATGCTTTATGTATACCGAGCATCAGATGGAATAATGTAATGAATAATACAAATCAGAGGTGTTGGGAGATCACTGCACTGGATTAATATGCATAATTTTTTCTCAGTGAAATATTCGCCCACATGATTGACAAATAGAAACCGGCCTGTATTTTCCTACACTCTCTCTTACACCTAATGGCTAATCACTGGACGTTTTGCTGCACTTGTCGGCCGCTGCTACAAAAGTGAATTACCTCCATTGACAGGTAAAATGGCTACAGCCTGACGAAACACAGTAAGGAGCGGAGGCATCATCCTTCTTCCTTGTGACTTCCATTCAGCGAAAGTGATAGGACGCTGAGTGTTTTTGCTTACTCATCATTATTTCAGAGCACTACACATGCAATGCTCCAGTGACTTTAAATATAGGGCCCATACGCACACCTCTATCCTCTCTCTTCCCCGGTGATAGGACATCAAGTAATGTGCAGTGAAAGTTGAAAAAACAGTGCATCAAGGTCCCCCCCGTTACACCCAGCTAATAAAATCGGAGGAAATTGCTGGGAGGCATTGTAGCCTTAAAATCAAGGGGACGGAAACATGGTGCAACATAAGTAGGATTGGTTTGGGAGGTAATAGTTTGAGTGGGACCAAAGGCTAAGCATTTGTCATGGAGGATCTGACTTCCACAGATAAATGTAATACTACTGGCAGTTACACATGCAAATAGACACTGGAATCAGACACATTTAGTGTTTACAGTATTCAGCTTTAAACATGACTTGTTGTGGAACTAAATGTGCTCAAATCACACTGTGCACACGCTTGAATATTGTGTATAAACCTCAGATGTGCATGTGTGCCTTAGTGTCACTTACAGCAGAGTTAATTTATCAAGGACAAAGGGCCCAAAGTGTCAAAGACAAATGGACGTGGCTGTGTCCTGCGTCTCCCCCGTCGTGATCGTCCTCAGAAATTAATTAGAAATAACGAATAGAGCCCACGCTCATTTATTACAATGGTAATTGCTCTTCCCTCATTGTAGGTTAAGTCTTTAAACACTGTCTTACATCAAGACATGCTCCTCATTGCCATTTATAATTCATGATATACTTTGCACCAAGCAAAGCTGTTAAATATTTAGTGAATCATTGCCTTAAACTTAATCACCCTCTGATAAATGCATGTTTTTCCCTGTGCTCTGCCCCTCTCGCTTTAAGCTTTCCAATCAAGAGGATACACATTCCAACACACTATAATCTATTTTTAATTTCTGTGTCAGAGATTCAGATAATACAACTTAGCATAATGTTTTAATTACTCTACATTGTAAAGTGCTACATTATGTTTCTGTGAAACAAGCTATTATCTTTGTACTTCATCAAGTATTAAATCTAATCCATATTTAACGAATACTTAAACATTAATTTGCTAGACTTGCTGCTAATGTCTTTCCTAATCAAACTCAATTCTCCCACCATTGTTAACTAGTGTTAAATCTTTGAGTGTTCTGACCTTGGAGTCGAGGGTCAAAAGATCAGAGAAGATGAATGCAAATTTATTCACATTACAAAGATGAACTGAAGAGTGGTCAGTGTCTATCTTCTGTAAAAATATTTTATTTCATTGAAATATTTTTGCAGAATGAGAACATTTTACTATTACTATCAAATTTTAATGGCACTACAACAGTAACTACACTGGTAATTTAAGTTTAATGACCCTAATGAGAACAGCCTCTAAAAGCCAAGGGTGAATCCTTAGACTTGGAATGTTCATAAAAACAGAAAAGAAGCAGTTCCAGTTCTGTGCTTAGAACATGTCTGCCACTGCTCACTTCCTGTTTTGACTTGCTGATGTACATCCTGACTGCCTGTCATTGGTGGTGAGATAATAGGCGGGTCCCATAAACAGACTTTCGCATTATCATAAAATCATGCATGTAAATACATATACATACACTTTCACATTGCACAAAGACAAGAGTACAGCTTTAGGTTCTAAACATCACATTTGAAAGCAGCCTGTCTCTTTCTGTGTCTTTGGTCCCTTTGCATCTCTCTCTCTCTGAGGCACTCTGTCTTCCTGATGTTTAATTCATCTCGCTTTTCCATCATCCTTCCACCTCTCTCCGTGGCTCTGTCAGGTAACAAACAATGAGTTTTTGATGTGAATAATTTAATGCGTGTACTGCAAATGCCGGCACTGCGCATTACCCGTACCCTGCACACTCGGGCTGTCATTAAGACACCTGAATTCCCCCAAGATTCCCTCCTCCCTTCCTCCTCCCCGCCTCGGAGATGAAAAAGGTAACACACATGTCGAAATTTCTACCCCTTTTTACATCTAGAGGAGGGAAGGCTATATTTTTAGACAGGCTAAATGAGACGATGACAGCGGTAAGCAAGTGAAAAGTGAAGGTGTGAAAAAATGGAGGGAAAGAAAGCAATGCATGATGGGAGGGGTGTGCAGAGAGAGTGCCACTGTTTCTGCGTACATATTTCTTTCTTTTTCTTTCACCCAGCATCAAACGCGAACCCTGCTTTCAAAAGCCGGGCGGAAGCATTGATTCAATATTTTCTCCCCCCGTGTCGCTTGTGATCCTGGAAACTGCTCTCTGGCTAGATCGAGCTATAGGCGTGCGGAGGGGAAAAAATGACGGTGGCGACATCAAACGCGAGTCGTGTCGTTGTGGATAATAACACACGCACTACAACAGGGTCCTTTCTCATATGCCTTTCTTCTCTTCCTACAAGACTGTCCTTCATCGCAATGCCTTTCTCGAGACCCATGCAAGAGGTGACACGAAAAACCTAAACCGTGTGCATATGTAGCGTTGACACCAAAACGCCAAACAATTAATGACTAGAACCCACATTTTTGGGGTAATGGGACTGTATTCATTCTCCCAAGATCATATCAAAAGAAATGTTGGAATGGGGAGGAAATGGAAAATAGTGGCATGATAGCATAGAAGCAGAAGAAGCGGTATTATATGAATTAGAGCAGCTTGGGCCAATACAGACTCATCTATCCTATTCAGTCGACTTGCCGGCCCATTCTGCAGACAGACAATCAGCGCTCACTGGGACTGGGGAATGAGGATCACCTCCGCTGGCAGTAAGGTTCCGCGGTTTCATTAAAAAGGATTAAAAAAAGGTGGGGAGATGGGAGAGAGTGAGGGAGGGGGCAGATTGGGAGCAGGGAAGGAGGGGTGCATGAAGGGGTGCAGTGACAGAGATCTGGGCGAGATATGAAGCCAAAGGGCAGTGGGTTTTAAAAAATATGAAGGACGTGAAGGAGAGTGAAAGGGATTTCAGTAGGAAGGTTTATGTAGGATTTAGACCAAGGCCTTAGTAATGAACATGACCATAAAGGATTTAAGAGGACAATTTGTATCTAAGTATAAGGTTATTTTAGTTTTTTGATTGGCCCCTTGGTTTGCAGCTATCTCTTATTTAGTCATTGTTTAGACCTGGTTAGTGTGAACTAAAGCCTGGTTTAGACCTTGTTTGTAGCCTTGGTTCAGACCTCGCTTATTCCTGGTTTCCAATATTAGTCCTCTGTTACAATTGTTTTCAGACCTGGTTAGTCCTGGTTTTAGTAGGTTTAAGTAGGCTAGTTTTTATTGTACCTTTTTTGACCTGGCTCCTAGCTGTTGTAATCCCAGTCTCTGGTTTAGCCATTGTTTTGACATGATTTAGATTAGGTTGACTTTGTGTCCTGGTTTACATCATTCTAAGGTTTAGTACTGGATTAGTGTAAGTGTAGACCTTGTTTTATACTAAATTTACAGCTGTTTCAGCTCTAGTGATGTACTACGACTATTTGTTTTGTGGGGGGCTGGAGCAACACAAAAACAGGACTGGACAGGACCTGTTCAGAAGTACATCAATTGACTCCACTCCGGCATGGATAGGGTTAAAGGGAATAGGGTTAACACTTGTATGGCGGGCCTTATATAGAAAGACGGGAAGGGAAGAAAAAGAAATGAAAGGTGGCCAAGGTATTAATAAGCCATTGTGGGGATAATTGAGGTACAGGGTGGCCTCTGAAAAGCCTTTTAAAAAACAACTCTGCCTTCAGTCTTTGATTCACTTTCATCACCTCCAGTGTGGCCAACGCTGATTGTGTGAAATCAGCAGGAGGGCCTTCAATTATTGCATCTCTTCTGTGGTCTTCATGCACAAACACGCACACACAAGCTGGAGACACACTAGGCAACACAAAAAGGCACACAACAGACACACAACAGTAAATGAATATTCCTCATAGTGTTCATGTAGACTTTCTTCTTCCACATGTGCACAGATAGAGAAGAATCCCTTGATTTTATCCAAATGATTATGGAAAATGGATAGAAGATATACAATAGGCGGACAAAGGAAAGCCGTGGAGATGTGGGCGAGTGTTGATTATTCTCTTTGACTATTTTGTCATTAGGAGACGGAAGCTCGATACTGAGCATTTAATGGTGGTCGTACAAAAGAAAATGAGGGAGAGGCCTGTACATAATGACACTGGTGAATATAGTGGACCTTTTAAAACACATGTCACATGTGAATACACTCATATTGACATAGAGTTGCTCAAAATATGATTTAAAAAGGCCTGTATGTGTTTAGAAACAAGCAATAAGTCAGCAAATGTGAATAAGCATGTGAGATTATGAATAGGCTGCTGGCCAGAAGATTGGAGGTTCAAACCCTGCCCAATTCATTCTGCTGTTGTGTTCTTGGGCAAGACACTTTACCAGCCTATGTGATTGTTGTGTAGGTGATGGTCAGACAGGCTTATGGTGTTTCTTTCTTTCGGCTGGCTGTTAAAACCAATCAAGTTCACACTACCACTGTGTCCTTGAGCGAGACATGCCATCCCCCCTTACCTATGTATGAATGTGTATAAGTGTGATTGTAATTGTGTATTTGGTGATGGTCAGAAATGCTGCATAGATAGTGTCATGTCTTTGTAAATTTGCCTTTGTGCAAAAGTAACACGGCTAAAACGTTACTTTGGAGTTAATATATAATGTACTCAATTGTAAAGTGTTCAAATGGTGCTATATAAATTCTATGCATTATTATACTAATTGCACACATAGAAACCTCAGTAATCTCAGTAAGTATTGAGTCACTCCAATATTGCGCTGGTCAGTTTGCTCACTTTTTTCTTTGTTTTTTGGTTTAAAAACAAGTTGAATTGTCAGGACTAGCCCAGATTAGACTCTTCTATCTCTTCACACACATCCTTGACTAAATATAGAGTTGCTGTTGGTCATGAAGGGCCCTAAGTCCTCTTTAAACCAAGCCTTTATTTCCCCTGTTGCTCTGGGTGAATTTGAGTGTGGTCCATATATGTGCAGATACCTGTGTGTATTCATATTACAGATTGTGATTGGATGGATGTTTGTGTGGGCTTTTTATGAGCGCTGGTGTGTCGCTTTCTTGGTCTTAATTAAAAGCGAGCTTCTTCTGAATCTCAGTCACAGAGAAGCCACTGGGAATATTTCTAATTATTTCCTACCTTTCTCGTCCCATTCACTCCTCTATATGTGATTACTGACAGTGGAGGGAGATTAACTGACAGTGGTTGCGTATTTGCACATGATTACTGTTTGTTCAAGTTGACAGAAATAACTCGCGCTGTAAAACACGCTGCTGAAATGTGTGTCTCCGGATGAGAAATGGTGAAAAGCCTGCTGCCAAATATGAAAATGTGTTCAACTTCATTTTGTATTATTTAGACAAATACCAAAACACGGTTGTAAATCCTTTGTTCTTTTTCTAATCATGCCTTTTACTAAAATGGTGGAGAGATAGTATGAAAAACTTAACAAAAACATCTTGGTTCAAAGACAGCACATCTAGGGTTGTCAAATAAAATAAAATACATGAATACTAATTAATTTAATCGTCATCTTCTCATTAGGGATCTGTCGGGACTGACTGGAACCAATTTCCACTACTAAGGGCCTTAGGTGGGGTACACTCTGGCCAGTTGCAGGGCTGACATATACTGTAGATGTGCACAAAACAACCATTCAGTGTCTCTTTCATTAACTACTGGATCAACAAATCTCCTTAACACATTCATGTCTTTGGATATTGTTGTCAACTGACCCAAAGATTGAACCCACAACCTCCTTGCTGGGGAGCACTAAAGAATCTGCTACCATACCTCCTTTACTGGGATACTAATCAATGCAAATCTGTAAAGTAAGTAAGTAGATATATCAAAAAGTAGATATAAGTTATTAACACTTCAATGGCAGATATGTTCTAAACCCGAAGAAATGTTTGCATTTCATTGCAAAAACAAAATGCAGTTTTCAAAAAGTTAGATCTCACTCAGTTAATGACGTTTGTACTTTGTGAATAGCATTTTGAATCTTGTGTGTGGTTTACTATTTGTAAGGTGTTGAATTTGAAATGTTACTATTGAGATGAGACCACACTACATAGTATTTACATCCATGGCTCTCCTGACATACTCAAAAGCAATTCACTCCATCCCTCTAATACAAATGATCCCATATAATTTTAATATACACAAGACAAGCACAAAACACTAATAGCCTGTCCACTTGCCTTGCGTGATTTACTGAGCAGCATATTAAAATCTGAAGCTATTCATTAATATGTAAACTAGTGTGCTGTCATTAATATGGGGTTAGGGTCGAGGGACCAGGGCACCTATGGGAGTGGCAAGGGCCATAGAGTCAAGGCTGCTATGCTTCAACTTGATTGAGTTCAGCAGCACCTCTTGATAACTGTGTGTGTGTGTATGTGTGTGTGCTTTTTGGGGGGTTGCATCGTATTGGGTTTGTTTGAGGATTTGCGTTCATGTATGTGTGTGTTTGTGTGTGTATATTTGCATGCAGCCCTGAGCGTGTGCCTTGCAAAGGTCTCTAGGTCCCCAGGGTGATTAAAGAGAATAAATATGCTTGATTACAAATGTCCTACCTCCCCATCAACTCTCCTAATGTATGCAGTTTAATTGAGCGTCACGAGTAAAGTATGAGTTATGGAATGAACAGACAGGCCAATATCTCAGAGAGGTGAGAGGGGGATGGGAGAGTAGCGGGGAGAAATCACAGCAAGTGCAATATCCTGAATGTGGAAAAAAGTGACATCTAATGTTAATGAAATGCACAAATCAAGTTCAAAGTTTTAGCAACACTGGTGCTTTAGTATACTCATTTGTCACATGAGCTTTGGCTAGTTTACTTACTTCCTGCTTAGCTAATTGACTTAGAAGTTAAACAGAATGCCCATAGAATTATTAGCCACAACATGATTGTCTATATAAATATGGATATAAAATAAAAAGTCAGTGTAATTCATTTAGGGTATTTTACAAAAGTTTTGGAATTGCATCTCTCTTTCCAATATGGGGTCTTTGCTAGCTGACAATAAGATAAGGAGGTTGAT
>JAVQKG010383504.1:0-10037 GCA_036025885.1 Hypseleotris bucephala | reverse complement strand
GCAGTCGGTGTTATAGCAGTTGACGCAGACGCATGGGGCGTTTCGCCGATATACATTTGCTGTCGTTTACGACAGCCTGCGTCTAGTTTATGCTCTGCTCTTCACTGTCATTTTTACTGTAATAATGCCAGTGTTAATATAGAAAGATGAATAGAAGTTGCAAAGATTTTGTGAAGACCAGAGGTGCTGTTAGAGTCTCTTGGGGCCCATGGCAAAAATTCCCAAGGGGGCCTTCAACCTGCATTCATCACCTTAATATACAGTACAATGGACAACTTTCTTCCATCAACACTATGCCTAACTAGATGTACATTTACATTTACAGCATTAGTCACTGCTTTTGGTTAGCCTTCAGGGCTCCTCTTGTGACCATGGGCCCCAAGCATTTGCCTGCCTTTCTCCCCTCTAGTGAAGACACTGAAAGCAGTTGTATTCTATGTTAACGTTAACAAAAATTGTGATTGATTCGAAATTGTGATCTTGGCTTATGTAATTAAACAATAGTTCTGATTAGATTTTTACAATGTCGCTCACCCTTAGTTTTTTTCAAGCTAAATTAATGGAATCTCAAAATTGCACTTATAAAGGGAAAAATGTGTTATTCCTCTATGGAGATATTATGCTAAACATTGAATCGTGATATGAAGTTATGAAGATCGAGCCAATCTGGGAAGATCGTTGAATCATTTATGCTCTTCTCTTCACTGTCATTTTTACTGCCAGTGTTCATATTAATATACAAAATCAATAAATAGTATTATTATCTTTGGATTTGATGTACCATGAATATGTAGGCCTAGTCAAAACTGTTATGTAGCAGTAGTCTTCTGTGTAAGGCAAAAAAAATATATTTTGGATTCATAAAAATCGTGACATTAGGCCTATATTTTCCCAATATCGCACACTCCTATTTGCAGATCGTGTTGCTTGAAATAATAATAAAAAAAATGAAAGTTATCAGTCTAATAACCTAAATAATCCTATAACTAGTCCGATATTTGATATGATGAATGTAGGGTGGTTTTCGCTAAAGTCGACATTCCTGTTTTGCGGTGACCGTGCTGTTTTTCATTGATTGGATTGTGTCCGTATACCGCAACAGCAGCAGAGCGAGAGAGAGTCCTTGAGAGAAACAAAGTGCCGCAGCTCTCTGGATCAGCATTTCTACAGACGAGCGCCCAATGCAGCAATCCGCACACTGCAGCCCCGCGCGGAAGGACGCTACGGTCACATCTACAGCCGTATCACGATCATTGTATAGGCTGAAATGTGGTTTAAATCAAAACGAATGTAAGGTGTGCAACGAGTTTCTGTAGCCATGAGTGAAAAAAGGTGATGGATATAAAAATCAAAGTCTAATGAAAAGGTCTAGGATGTGAAGGTTAATCGGCCATAAAGCTAAACCAAATCAAGTAAGACTAATTAACTAAAGTAGGCGACTCAAGGACTAAAGCAGGAGTAAAACAGGTCTAAACAAGGACTAAACCAAGTCAGGCCAAAACCAGTGTTAAACCAAGTCTAAACTAGGAACAAATCAGGTCTAAACTAGGGCTAAACCTGTCCGAAACTAGGACTAGGCTATACCAAAGCAAGAAGCCTATGAACCATGACTAAATATCTAAACCACTAGGTTTTAGGTCTAAACCAGGACTACATCAGGTCTAAACAAGGACTAAACCAGGACTGCATCAGGACTAAACAAGGTCTAAACCAAGTCAGGCCTAAAGCAGGATAAATTTCTGTCTAAACCAGGACTAAATCAGCTCTAAACCAGGACTAAAACAGTCGTCAACAAGGGCTACCCCAGGGGAGATATGAGGGGAGCACAGAGAATGGTCAGTTCCTCCAGACAGAGCAGTGCCGCAGTGCCCGACACACGTACCCGGACCCGGGCGTACTCACCCGGGCGTACTTGGACGAGTAGGGGTCCTCAAAGAGCGCCCACATGCGCGGCTGCCACACCTCCCACCACGTGGCCCTGCGCCCGTCCTCCTGCACGCACAGCCGCTTCAGGTCCCCGTCCCCGGTCAGCGCCGGGTCGTTCTCGGGCTCTTCGGGCTCGGGCGTCTCGAAGCTGTCCAGCGCCTCCTCCGCGTCCCTGTGCTGGCGGTAGTTCATCCAGCAGCACGCCTCCACGTCCGTCTCGTCGATGCCCCAGAAGGCGAGCTCCTCCTCGAACAGCGGGCCGCACACATCGCTGGGACAGTGCAGTTTCCCGGTGCGGTAGTAGTTGAGGATGAAGGCGAATGTGGCGGGGTGTCGGTCGAAGAAGAACTCGTCGGTCTTCGGGTCGTAGTCGAAGTTACTGAAGGCGTCGGGCTCGGTCAGCCAGGACAGGCGCGTGCCCGGCAGCGTCTTTAGGGTGCTGCGGTACGTCTCGTGCCGGATCCCGCCGCAGTTGATGACGATCTTCTCGCTATCTGACGCCGAGCAGGTCATGGCTGCGCTGGGGCATGCTTCGGACTCAGAGCCCGGCTCCTGCTACTTCTGCTGCGGCTTCTTTCCGCGCCATTCACCGCTCCTCTCCTCCGCTGTGCTCCGGTCTGCGGCTCTCGGGTCTGCAGCGGGGCTCTGCGGCTCACACCAGCGACACACACTCTCTCTCTCTCTCTCTCTCTCTCTCTCTCTCTCTCTCTCTCTCTCTCTGTGAGTGTGTGTGTGTGTGTGTGTGTGTGATTGTGTGTGTGGTGGTGAGAGAGAAAGTGAAGCTCGGATCGATCCTGAGACCCTGAGTATGTGTCTGTGCGAATATTTAGTCCCAGACCAGAACTAAACCGGGACTAAACTCAGATTCAGGCCAAATCTAGGTGTGTAGGACAAAGTTGAAACACTTTATGTTACTATTATCTTTAGGTGAAGTTGTACAGGAATCCTCCATCCATCAGTATGTTATCAAAAGCTTTCACCCTGCATCCAGAGGGTTTGAATCCCCCCGATTGACATTGCCTATGAATGGTGGTTGTGTGATTGGTGTTTGGTGATGGTTGTAGATGCTGTAGGCACAGACTGACAGCCACACATCTGTCAGACTACCCCAGGGCATCTGTGGCTACACCACCACCGAGTGTGACAGTGGAGTGAATAAATAATGCAAATGTAAAGGTATGCACATTATTATTACAGATATTCTGTATTCAAGTCTAAACTATGTTCATTTGGGTTAGAGTTTGCCCTGTAACCAGAGGGTCACTGTGTCCCTGGGCAAGACACTTAACCCACATTGCTGATTGTGATGTGGTTGTGTGATTGGTGTTTAGAATTGGTATATTCCTGGTTCAGTGCTGGTTTAAACTTGGTTTAGTGTCTGGTTTAGACCTGGTTTAGACCTGGTTTAGTCTTAGTTTAGTCCTGGTTTAGTCTTGGTTTTGACCTGTTTCAGTCTTGCTTTGGATAGGTCTACAATCCTTATATTCTTTCTTCATTTAAAACTGTCTGACCACTTTTCTTTATGATATGAAGTATTAGGTCGCATCACTATTAAACATTGAATATTTATATAATCTTTAGTTTTATTTTTAGTTAAGTCCTGCTTTAGTCCTGGTTCAGTCCTAGTTCCATTACAGCCTGTGTTATTATTGACGTTTAAGCTTTAGTCTTGCATTGGCCTTCGTTTCGCTGATGCTTTCTCATTGCTGGTCCTGGCACTATCCATGGTGCTGAAATTGCTATTTCCCTCTCAGTCAGTGGCTTAAGGTTGTGACCAGGGTAGCTTTTTATAATCCTGATTTAGTCTTCATTTACATTATAGTCCTGTTTCAGTCCTGATTTAGACCTGGTTTAGACCTATTTTTAGTCTAGGTTTAGATCTTGATTATACATGATTTAGGACTGGTTTAAAAGGTGAAATTTTATTAAGGTCGCAAGATATGAAAAAAAGCAACAATTTCAAAACCATGTTAAATATTGTGATATAGATATGTAATGTAGTGGTAAATTAAGATTTTTTTTCTGCCCTCTTGTTTACTTATATCAAATTGGTTTAGTCCTGGTTCAGACCTGGCTTAGACCTGGTCATGTCTTGGGGGTGTGCCTGCATTCTCTTTGTCTTATTTGTATTGTAGACCTGGTTTAGACTTTGTTCAGACCGGGTTTAGACATAGCTTTATTTTCTTGGCTAAAATTTGACTTTGAAATCTAAATATTTAGTCACGTCACATTTTCAGTCATGATATTTAGATTTTAGATTTTGTTTTGGGTGATTATTCTTTAGTTTTACATTTCATCTGAGAACCTTCATTATTACTGTTAAAGACACACTTTTTGGATTGTCCTCTGTGACCCTGTTCACCTCCCCATACACACACAAACACGCACACGCACGCATACACACACAAACACACACACACACACACACACACACACAGTAACACAATCAAACACAGATACGCAGACACACACATACACAGACACACAGTATAAACAGGCACACTTTAACACAATCAAAACACACAGTAACGCACACGTATTTTCTCACACACTGCAGGACTCCCATTCTCTGCTTTAGCAATCTGCTAAAACACTTGGCCGTGTCCTCGGCTCCTCCCCTGTCCTATCATGAGGGAGGGGCCCCCGTGTCCCCCAGTGAAAGGGGGGTTGGAGGGGGGTATATGTGAGGGGGGGCAGTAGGGAGGCCAGGGGGGTAGGTACTGGAGGAGGAGGGGCAGGAGCAGGATGTGCTGAGCTACACAGAAAAGACTGCAGAGCTCACATCATTAGTCCCAGCATTTCACCATTCTCCCTCTGCAGTGGATCCTCCTCTCTCTCCTCTCTACGCAAGTGCACTGATGTAGACCCGGTTTAGTCCTGGTTTGATCTGGGTTAGTCCTGGATTAGACATGGTTTAGTTTTGTATATGCCTGTATTCCCCTTTTTTGTTGTATCGCATGTTTGGTGTAGATCAGACCTGGTTTAGTCCTGGTTTGATCAGGGTTCGTCCTGTATTAGACCTGGTTTAATTTTGTCTTAGATATACTGTACTTGGTTTATTGATTTGGTTTAGTTCAGACCTGGTTTAGTCCCGGTTCGATGTGTCCTGGTTCATTATGTTTTTTATCTTGGATGTGTTGATTTGCTCTGGTTTAGTTGTATTCTACAGTATACTTGGTTTAGTCCTGGTTTGATCAGGGTTGGTCCTGGTTTAGACCTCGTTTAATCCTGGTTTGATCAGGGTTAGTCCTGGATTAGACCTCGTTTGGTCCAGTTTTTGTCTTACATACACATGCATGCCTGTATCGCCCCTGTTTTTGTTGTATCTCATGCTTGGTTTAGTTCAGACCTGGTTTAGTATTGGTTTGATCTAGTTAAGTCCTGGTTCAGACCTGATTCAGTCCTGGTTCAATATGGTTTAAAATTTTCCCCTTGTTTAGTTGTATTGTTTACTTGGGTTAGTCTGGGTACAGACCTGGTTTAGTCCTGGTTTGGTTCTCGTTTGATATGGATTTGTGTTGGATGGCTTAGTTCTGTTTCAGACCTGGTTTAGTCATAAATTAGACCTGGTATGGATCTGGTTTAGACCTGATTGAGACCTAGTTTAGACCTAGTTTAAGTATGGTTTAGCCCTGGATTAGACACAATTTAGACCTGGTTTAGTACTGGTTTTGTTTTGGAGCTATGCCTGCATCCTCCCTGGTTTAGTTGTACATACCGGTTTGGTGGCCTGGCTTAGTCCTGGATGAGACCTGCTTTAGTCCTGGTAAAGTCCTGGCTGAGACCTGGTTTAATCCTGGATTAGACCTGGTTTAGTTCTGGTTTTGTCTTGGAGGTATACCTGCATTCACCCTGGTTTAGTTGTACCACTGACCTGGTTTAATACTGGTTCAGACCTTATTTAGTCCTGGCCTATTTTTTTTTATGGATGCCTGATTTGCCTTTGTTTAGTATCTTAGGCAAGGCAAGTTTATTTTTTATGGCACAATTCATACACAGGGGGATTCAAAGTGCTTTACAGAAATTAGAACCATTTTATTCCTGGTTTAGACCTGGTTTGATCCTGGTTTAGTTCTGGTGTAGACCTATCTTGCTTGGATAGGTCTACAATCCTATTATTCTTTCATTTAAGTAAGTAAACAAGAAGTAGATGGCTTTCTTTTTAAGCTCCCGAGAAAGTCAGTGTTTCAGCAGACAGAATAACATGTTTGGTAGCTGCTAAACATTACATTATAACAGAAAGAAGGGATGCACTGATATCAAGGGGTTGTGAATTACAGGGTATCTCTCAGTTTGATATAATTGGTTCACACACGGCTCACACAATACTGATAAAATTACAATGGCAGCTGCGTTAATTTGATATATTGGACTTTGTAACCTGCAATATATCGCTGTTTGAAAGGAACTAATAAATAACAAATTTTAAATAAATGTATAAGAATTCTTTTCTACCGTCCACTTACACAGCTGAAGTATGTGGAGAGCAAAGTTGAAGAAGGTTTAAATCAGTCATCTGGACTTGGGTATTGAGTTGAAGACGTTTCGGCTCTTATCCAAGAGCCCTTATCTGTGTGCTCTCCTTATATGTGGAGAGCACACAGTCTCTGAGGGATGGTGATGCATTAGTTCATGTAAACACATACTCCAAGTTAATTAATCCCAGTGCTGACTCAGGTCTACACTTTAGACCACAGACCACCACTCTGCTCAGCTCCTCTCTGCTCCTCTCTGCTCCTCTCTGCTCCACTCTGTTCCTCTCTGCTCCTCTCTGCTCCTCTCTGCTCCTCTCTGCTCCACTCTGCTCCACTCTGTTCCTCTCTGTTCCACTCTGTTCCTCTCTGTTCCTCTCTGCTCCTCTCTGCTCTATTCTGTCCCTCTCTGCTCCACTCTGCTTCTCTCTGTCCGACACATAAACTTATACTTCAAGTGTCTCTCATCAGTTCCTAAAATGTCCTGGACCCGGATTTCTTAAAGAATCATTGTAAACGACCTTAAGCTTCTTCTTTAAATTTCCACCACAAAGGGGCAGTAAGTGTACAGTAAGCATTGACATTTTCCCTTATCTGAACACTTGTGAAATTTTCTCACCTTTTATCACACCTTGATTATTGTTAATGTGATCTTGTGCTAAAAAGAGAGACCGTCATAGGCTTCAGATGGTGCAGAATAAAACAGCATGACTAGGTTTGCATTTCCCAATATGGATCTGTTGACAGCAATGCATCAGGCTCTGCTGTGGCTGTATGTCCTTTTTTTCTACCATTTGCATTATGAAATCTACAAGTCATATAGTTGTGCCAAGAACTTATAATATCTTAATATAAAATTCTCAAAAATGCTAGGTAAATGCAATTGTTTTATCAGAATTTGACAGTACCGATTTTCATGTTTGTTTTTTTTGTGAAGTAACTTTCTCATGATATTGGATCACAGAAAGAGTACTTGCTACTCTGGTTGCTTCTCCAGCACATCCCAAAGATTCTCAATGGGGTTTTCATCAAACAAAACCAAAGAAAGGTGAGAATAGTCAATAAAACAACTGTAATTTTTGGAGAAAGTGCATCCTCTGGTGGGCTTTTCTGCACACTGCATCAGGAGAAACTAAAAATAAATAGAAATAATAAATTATACTGCATATTTGTCTTATACATAAAGACAGTTAGCTAAGCTCACATAAATATATAAATAAAAAGGTGCAGACCACATTTCACAAACATTTCACTCACACTGCTGTGCCTTGAGACCTTCAATGATATTCTCATAGAGTCACTGTAAGAAGTCTTTGTGTGACCCTTTGTAGCTGTGCCACAAGTGGGCAGTGTTCACTAGTATTTAGTTTTTTCAACTTGCATGTTTGTAAAGCCACTCCATTTGGCTGATGTATTCTATAGT
This sequence comes from Hypseleotris bucephala, assembly GCA_036025885.1. Classification (NCBI taxonomy): domain Eukaryota; kingdom Metazoa; phylum Chordata; class Actinopteri; order Gobiiformes; family Eleotridae; genus Hypseleotris; species Hypseleotris bucephala. The sequence goes on along the minus strand of JAVQKG010383504.1, from coordinate 2,216 downwards.
ATCAAACAGGATCATCACCAGGATCGTCTACCATTAAACTTTATTATGTTTTGATCAGAGGGATGTAACCCTTGGATGTAATGTGTCCAGTACATTTGACTCACAGCCAGGACAGGGTCACACCGGCCTCACCCTGTTCTTCAATCATGACACTTTGGACTCTCTGTAGACAAACTGAAGTCAGGACACAGGGACAAAAACTACCTAAGATCAATGTTTGTCAAAATGGTGGTACACCTACCAGTAGCATTCAAACCTCTCCGGTGACTTTTGAATCTAGATAAAAGAGACATTTGTGAAAGTTGACAATATTCCCATTTCAGTCCTGATTTGGCTGGAGATGTTACACCAAAGAAAACACAAGAATGAAGTGTAGACGTTTGAGTTCAAATAGACTGGCAGAGTGACAGTGTATTATGCAATTGTTCAAGTACCCAGTGTGCCAGAATGAATCCAGACTGTGACATAATTTCAACACAACATTCAAACATTAGCTTGTCCCTGTGGCTTTTCAGGATAATCGACCTATATTTCATTCTAAGAGTTGAAGGGAAAGAAATACTCAAAACGGTCAAGTTATAAAGTTGTGAATAGTAGGATATTAAAGTTGTAAATGTGTACAATAATAGGCTATGTACAAAAAATAAAATACAAATCAAACAAGGACTTCATCTGATTTTTTCACATGGTTTCTGTTACATGTTAAAAGTTATAGTCACAAATCTAATCGCAATCAGAATATTTGTTATACAAATTTTAGTTATATATTTTGTCAAAATTGTATAGCCCTACTAGACACAGAATGTTTTCCACTGAGGTCATAATATATTTACTCTACAATAACACTAGCATGCTGGTGAGATCTGTTTATGAATATCACATGCTGAATTGTGTTAAAGGTCCTTTTAAGATCCAATGTTTCTACTTCAAACACATAAACAAAGTTGTATTTTGCTTCATTTGAGTGTCTGAGTAATTAATTATCTTGACTCTAGTCCTTTCCAAGAGCTGAAAACAATTTATGATGTCACAAACTGGGGCAAACAACAAAGTGCTCCTCCCCGCTCTAGCACTGTCAGCAAACACACTCAGAGAAGCATTGTTACTACCACAGTTTACCAACATCTCTGACTGGAAAAGTTGTGTTTGGCTCTAAGATTGTCATGACTTTGGATTGGCATGGTGTCCAATCAGAGCGTTTTTTCATCGAGTCCAAGTGGGAGCTTCACAAAACAGATATGTATTGTGTGTTTTGAAATATATCCAAATAGACTTGTGAAATCTGTAGAAAGCACAGTATAAGTCTTTCAAAGGATGTCTATGAGCCAAAATCAAACTCTGATGTTTACAAAGTTTCCCGTTTGCATCAGGCCAAAGTCCAGAGCTGGTCTTGAGCCATGTGGGGTCAGGTTTAGACATGTCACAGTCCGATGGTCACCTACATGTTACATAACCAAGTGTCTCTGCCAAAGTCCATATTTCATAGTCAATGACCTCAGAAACACACTATCAACAAACCCAGTGACACACAAACAGAGGCTTTTCAGGATCAGTATACTTTACTTTAACTTTAATTTATTCAAAGGAAAACCCAGACAAGTTAAAATACTGGTAAATGTAGTGTTTAGTGAATGCGAGAGTGAATGAATAAGGTTGTTATGAAAAGTGCGTTATAAATAAACTTGACTAGACTATCTCACTATGGATTGGAACTGGTTAACCAGGTTAGTTTGCATTTTCAGGTCAAATTCAGTGTCCCATGTGTCTGCAATTAATGATATAATCTTACACAAATAGTGATTCAGACAATTTTATTTTCTTAAAAAAATAAAAAGTGCACTGCTTGTTTTACAAGCCATTTACATAGATACAGTCGTGATCACACATTGTTTTACAAAGCAATTATTGGATAACCATAGTTCCTCAGTGTCAGTGTCAACACCAGTCAATGAGCAGCACTTTGTCCTGTGGAGGACAGGGTCAACTGAGGCAATAGGTCCAGATATCTGCCCAAGCAGCATTCTCAAACTCAAGACAATTAAATAATTTAAAAAACAAAAAAATATTTGACATGTTAACCTAACTAACAAAAATGATGCTGCCTTAAAAACAAGTTGATGTAACTAAACAGACTGAGTTGGCACCACTTATTATTTTAAGACAGCTTTCCTAGATTTTTTGAAGTAAGGCAAACTTGTCAGATTTTATCGTGCAGA